>CAJDSM010144124.1:0-11729 GCA_903981925.1 Ostrea lurida | reverse complement strand
TTTTAAAGAAAATGACAATTGTTTCGTTTTCGTGTGCATTGTCCTGTCGTAATAGCAGAAAGTAAAACAATATCATAAAAAAAGATATCTGGATTTATGATACATTTATCTCGTCCTAACTGGAGGTTACATAAATTAAATAAGAAACCACCTACCCTTCGCACAGTATTTGTGAGGACACATAATCTGACATTGATATGAATATTAAAGACACACAGATGAATGCCATCTTAATATTCATGAAAATATTTGTTCTGTATTTCATTTCATGAAACTAAAATATTTTCAAAATGTTGAAATCCGTCCTGTTTAGAAGGAAATATTAATTTGCAATTAATATTTCCGTTGATTGATTAAAATATCGATAAAACAGTTTTGACCTTTAATTTCGAAAACGGTGTTTGTGAAATTATGTAATTCCCATGTACATACACTGATTTTAGTCGGTACGAGTACAATGTTACATGTATATCTCCTGATGAAGTTTGTAGTCACAGGTGACACCCCTCCTCCGATCTCACGATGTCTTCCCACCGATAAAGCAGTAACTGTTTTATCATATCTTTAATAATCTACGCTGATATGATTGAATTCTGCTGCAACAACCTGTTGTTTCTAACTGCCTTTTTCCAGGCAGAATATTTTATCATCGTGATGCATGTTGCATGCTTTTCATTTCTCAACAAGCGACGTTGTCCAGAACGCGCATAACCCTTTTCCTTTCAAATTCTATCGAAACCTCGAGACCGACGATACTATTGTCGGAAAACTTTAGAATTTAAATGTGAATTTTAAACGGTTCGTCGTCTTTTTTCCAACATTTATGATTAGAGCATATTCTACTGCCAATGAGAAAAAAAAAACAAAAAACAATTGGATGCAATTTCCAAAGCATGGATAGCAATCTCTTTGGAATGATATACAATCGCATATGTCATACATAACTATTTAAATTTTCATAAATGTGAAAGCAGTATACTAGCGGAAAGAGAAACTAAATGTAATCAAATTTGACTCTGAGCGACTTCTGCGCACTGTGAAAATGTTCTTCAGTTTAGCCGACCGTGGCCCCACTCACCGCTGCATTTTCAAGACAGCGTGCTTACTTCGCCGTGTATTTGGTCCTCGGAAATTCGGCCCACCAAAATTTAGTTGGACTGTGGTTTCACTTAGAACCAAGATACTTGTGGACCATTCACAGAGATATTATTTGCTAACAAGACAAATACAGGGACCCAAAAACGAAACAGAAAACACTAGAGGCGCCCCCAAACACACACAAAACCCCAAAACCCCCACCCTCTACACCAAAACAACACTAACCAAGAAATCCTAAAAAATCAACATAATCAAACCCCCTTAAGGAACGTGATTGCGTGAGGACATTAGAGAAAATTAATGAAGCCCAATCACTGAATTTCGTTTTATTGGATTATTACATATTTGGTAGTTCGCACTGCTTGTAGACGTTATGAAAAATGGAGAGTAAGTGCATTTCTACAGGTCCATTGTGACGCTACATCGATTCCATTGGCAAACCCTGACCAGATCAGGAAATTTCATCCTTTTCCAGAATACAAATCATAATGGGTATTTATTAAGAGTGTTTTTAGAACATTGAAATAAAAGGCTATGCGTGTTTCAGTAGTCTCTATATAGGGATAAAAGACAAAGGTTCTAAGATAAATGCATTAGCATGTTGTTTATTCAAAAACTCAATTAATAGATTTGAAATAGTGTAAAAGAGATAAAATTCGCAACGACTAGCTTTTTAAAAGGCAGTTCTAGGAGATTGCATACGAAAAGCAATACTTATTCTCGACAAATGAAGACAATTTTCAGCCACCGGAGAACTAATTGATCCATTATGCAATTATCTTTATATTTTTAGCATTACATTTGTACAATGTAGCACTTTATTGTTTAGCGATATTAATTTTATAATTTAATACTCTGGTATCTGGAATAAACTAAGGGTAATAGATTGTTATGCTAAAGGGACAACTTTATCCTCCCCCCCACACCCTCCCCGCCACACTCGATACAAATGCAGCTGACGTCAAACTCTGGCAAACTGGTCAATTAAGTTTTTTTTCTTTCTCACATCAACGCATGTAACTTGAAAAATAGACAAGAGTATATAATGTATTTTATTTAACATGTGTTTAGACGCTATTTCATATTTTATCCCCATATTGAAGGGCATACATGTATGGTCCTGTCCGTTTCTCTGTGAACATTTACATTGCTCGGAAAGTGAGTGAAAGGCTCCCTATCATTGTTTGTGCATTCCATGTGACAAAAGTCTGTTTTCTGTATTGATTTGTTATTTTTTGTAAGATACAGTTTTTAAATCTTGATCTATTGGTTTCTTTAACAACTTATAGTTTTACCTAACATCTCATTGAACTATATCATGCAAATGTTATGAGAGAGAGAGAGAGAAAGAGAGAGAAGAGAGAGAGAGAGAGACGAGAGGAGAGAGAGAGAGAGAGAGAGAGGAGAGAGATTGTTTTATAATATATACCAAATTAAAAACAACGGCAGGGAATTATTTGCCACTTCATTTTCAAATTCATATAAGAAAGGTACCTTGGTAAACGTCAATTATGAAGTCATTATATTATTAATTGTGATGTCATAATTTTCCCGTACTAAAGCAATAAAACACGTGATACCACCAATCACTTCCTAAAAAGAAGACAATCAAAAATTGTATACCACCGCCAAGGTTACATAAAAGCTTCAGGATCCGGATGCCATCAAATTTTTAATGGAGGGACTTCTTAGACCAAGCTACATCTGTGTAGCAATTTTCAAAGCGATCGGACAATTAGTTTCTGCATAAAAAAGCTGACATAGTTAACCAAAAATAAATACAACATGTACATGTAAGTAAATAAACACCGCCGATTTTAAAACCTCCTTCGTAGGGGTAATAATTATCGCTGTTAGAATTGATTACAGTACAGATTTAATGTTTGTACATGTATTTTAATCAATGGTAGTCAACATTATTCTAGATTGAACAATGATTTGTTGTGCTCTGTTGAGATCCTGTTTCTAGGTGAACACCGAAGACAATAATAAAATCAGACTGAAATTCATTCTTTTAGAAACATTTTATTTAGTAAACAAGACATGGAATCTGTATAACTAGTTCAATGTCTGAAAAAAAAATCGATTGATTTTTTTGTTTCTCAATAGCAGTATAACAAAAAGAACATTCAACAAAACAAAAAATAACAAAAACAGCCAAACGATTGCCTGTGCACATTGAAAATTTTCAAATTTTATTTTTCCATTTTCAATGTTTACAATGTTTTAACTAAATTATGTCAAATGATCAGCAACATTTGAAATGTCAGTTGTGTTACAAGTGAGATGAGCACCAACAATTCCTTGGTCTATTAACAAGGTCCTTGCGATATTAGATTGCTTAATGGAAAATATCATATTTAAAACAATATGAGATCTGACAAACACCAGAAACAAAGAAAAGTAAACAAATAATGAGACTCCATCTGTCTTTGGGGAAAAATATATTTAGTTTCAGGCACCCTCTATAATTTTCGGTTAACAAGTTAATGACGTAAATATTTCATCAACGTATTTTGGTATCTTCAATGAAAAAAAGGTGGAGATAAACGAATAGTTATCAATCTCATAGATCCCATTAGCAACCGAGAACAAATGAGTTCATTAAAAGAATCCCTTAATTCTGGTCTTCAAGAAATAATGCATTCACGTAATGACATAAGTACATATAAAAAAAAATCGTTGATTTGATGATTTGTTCATACCAAATTCCTGAATCCAGAACACACACACACGTGCGCGCGTNCACACACACACACGCACGCACACACACACACGTGCGCGCGTGCGTGCGCACACACCCACCATATGCACATTTACAAATGAAAAAAAAACCCAATATGCATTCAATGACGAAAAACACATACATACATGTACATTTGGCAGATATAAGTTACATTTGGTCACTAAAGTATTAAAACTACGTGACAATATTCGGAGTTCGTAAAAGAATCACTAACAAAACTAAACTCAATATCTGGATAAGATTTCCGGTAGCTCTGAAAGATAAAGAGGATTCCGTATCAAAAACCTTTCATTGTATAGCTGACTTTTCTGTACATAATCATGTTTCTTACTACATGTGTCTTTATGTATACATTCTATTTACCTGTTCGATATATTATGCATAATTTTCCCACTTTCTCTTTGCCGATTTTTTCTAACCATCTCATAGCACGTTTGATCTGTAGCAAATACAATATGATAAATTTAATATCATACATTTGTGGTGAAATCCGATACGCAATTTACATGTAGATACTGCAAATAAAAAAAATTCAATTTCACTGATGTAACTTGATAATGATATTTTCCCTCCCAGGTAAAGTTGTACAGTGGATTTATCCCCCCCACCCTTTCTTGTACATTATTTCAAAGATGCAAATAGACAGACGGACGAACAGATGAGAACTGCATGTCTGTTACATGCACAAATATATCCTCATAATGATAAGTCTATTGTAAATTGAGACGACTTACATTTATAAGCCTCTGCTGAATTATAGCTGGTCGGACAGGGCGTGACATGTTTAGTGCACTCTGCATCATAGTTGTCCTGTATCATTGCTCCTTGGAGGTTAAACTCGGCACAGTAACCTAATCATTATAAATACATAATAATTCAACATATATAGTGTAATGAAATTAATATTGGTTAAACTCGGCACAGTAACCTACATGTAATCATTATAAATACATAATACTTCAACATGCATATTTACTGTAATGAAATTTATATTGGTTGCGACTAATGTTTGCTTTTTTGAGTTTTTTTTTTTAGTTTGTTTCTTTTTTTATTTCGGGGATAGGGTATTGTTTTGCTGACAACATAGAATTTCTATGGCAGTAGGTTGTGAGAAAAAATTTCATCGGAAATATTCATAAGAAACTTCAAACTTATTTGAAGATCGCTACATAAAATATTTTAAAAATATTTTTATATGGCACCAATTAATCAGCTTCCGTAGATATCAGGTATCCAAGTAAAAATAGTAAATGCTGATTTCATCCATACCTAATATAGTGCGATTGGGCGCACACACTTCTAACGTAGCATTTCTCCATGCATTGATAACACAGTGGTACTGAAATGCAAAATACTGAGCGTTCCCATCCATGGACTGTGAACACGACTGGGGAACTGATGCACAGTCTAATCTGGCTGCTGCTTTTTCCCAGGAGTTTTTATCTGTTGGGCATTTGTCCACAAAATTTACGGTAAGAACAGAGATTTCACATTTCATAAATGTTGATACCTGTAAATCAATATAAAAAAAATCAAAATCAAAAGGATCGGGGATGCTATAGCCGAGTTGTAGATATCATTTTCCAAGTTTATCACCTTGACCTTGAACGGAATTTCACAGAAATCGGCAGGGTTCATATAAACTTTAAATGTAGCCTCATTTTTTTTCAAAGTTTTTAAGCAACCCCATTTTAAATATTAAAAAAAAAACCAAATAAATTCGAAGGACAAAGGATGGATTTTTCCAAAGATCGATAGGGTGCTCAATTACTTGATTTGTAACAATATCCCAAAGTTTAAATGGAATCAGCAGTGAAAAGGCAGACGGTAATGATGAATTACGGAAGCCAGGTAAGTGCAATGGAGTCAGCAGTTGACAATAATTCGGAAAATTTGTAATCGATATTTTTTTCGCCATTCTTCCAAAAAAAAAAAAAAGGTTTTCAAAGATATAATGATATTCATCAGCTACATGTATCTGCAAAGCCCTGATAAAAGTACAATCATGATCAATCGAACTGTCGATTTGATACATTATAATATTACAAAGACAACAAGAGTTGTCAGAAGACCACATAGCTCGCCGGGCAGCATGACAATCTAACGTATTCCCCCTTTTAGGGGTCATTAGCTCTGGTAGTGAATGAATTGTCTAGAAAAAGATACAGTACTGTATTAGAAAATCATAGCCTTTAAGCTATCCCTCTATAAACTCCAGTTTTGAATTTGAAAATTTATTTCAAGGAAACTGGTCAATAGAATCTCGTACCAATGAGAGGCATTCTGATATGTAAATGCCCAAACCCATCCTCTCTGTTCATTGTGAAAAATTTTGCCATATCAATGATTGAAAAGTAAGTCAAAATTCTTAATGCCAGGTCACTAAGGTCAAAAGGTCATATCGATACCTAAAGAAGGGTTCTTCATGAGAGCATTTAGAATGTGCTAATCAATAGCCATTTTCATCCTGGTTCGAATAATATAACCCTAAGTTAATGTTTTCTGGATAAAGTAGTAAAGTTAAGTCAGCTCCTAGGCTCCAAAAAGTCGTGGTATTCAAATACTCAAGGTCTTCTGATGAGCAGTGCTATAAGTAAGAATTTTAATAGGCTCAATTTCCTTAGTTTCAAATGATATATGCCAAGTAAGAGTTTTGGAACAAGGTAGGTTTCAAAGTCAAGGTCACTAGTCAAACGTCTTGGCTACCGAAAATAAAGATCTCTATATTAAGGTCTATTCATGAATTCAAAGCATATTTCCTTTACGTTCAAAAAAGATAAAGCCAGCGTTAATTTTTTGAAAGTAGAGTCAAGTCCAAGGTAAAATGTCTTGGTGTGTCGTCATCGAGGCGATACGTATACATGAAATATAAAAGCCATATTCCTTTAGTTCAAAAGAATTTAGCCAGGTTATAGAGTTATTGAAAGTAGGTCCAAGTCCAGTCCAAGGTCACTGAGGTCAAAGTCTTGATTACAAAATAAAGATCTCATCATGAGCTGAAGCATCTATACATAAATGTCAAGCCCTACTCCTCTTAGTTCAAAAGATATAGCCGATTTAAAGTTTTTAAAGTAGGTCAAGTCCAAGGTCCAACACAAGGTCAAATGTTTTGGTACCGAAAGCTCTACTCATGAGGCATGTATCATGAAATATCAAAGCCCTATTCCCTTAGTTTCAAATAGATATAGCCCAGGTAAAGTGTTTTAAAAGTAGGTCAACAGTCCAAGCTACTTAGGGTTCAAATGTGTTTGGTACCAAAACAAAGGTCTCATGCATGAAGGTACTATATGTGAAGTATCAAAGCATCTGGTCCCCCTTGGTTGCAAAGATATTGACACAGGTTAAAAGTGTTGTTCTTTAAAGTGTTGACGCCGACACCGGGTCGATGAAATAGTTTGTCGACATTCATCGCGCGCGAGCTCTTAAATGCATGATACCTGTGACATTGTATATTCAGGATGTGGATGCCCTCCTATCCTCGTCAAAAAATTAGATTGAGATATAAAAAAAAATATTATAAACAGATTATTGGAATGAAAATCATTGCGCATCAACCTTTCCCATAGCATCCACTGACGTGAGCGAACACAGTACACTATCTGTATTACAGTTTTATTCTGGACACCTCCTGCAACGTTGCCTTCATATAATTACTGCATGTAGGATAGAGCTATGCAATTATGAGGCCAATT
The DNA here is from genome assembly GCA_903981925.1 of Ostrea lurida. NCBI lineage: Eukaryota > Metazoa > Mollusca > Bivalvia > Ostreida > Ostreidae > Ostrea > Ostrea lurida. The sequence goes on along the minus strand of CAJDSM010144124.1, from coordinate 4,193 downwards.
ATATGCAAGCTTAAGATATAATTATTATCATTAAATGCGGTCAAGATATGTTGGTATGCAGTTGCGAAAGAAGAAAAAAAATTTCAATTGTAATATAGACATTTCAAAATAAAGAAATAAAGTTATACGAACTTTCATCATGCAATCATATGATACCCCCACCCACCCCCTAATAAATTATCGAATGACAAATTGACGAAGATCTCTCTGTGCAAGGTTAAATATTTTACCATTCACTGAATCTTTCTCTATATTCTTTTAAAATTGACATTTTTTTCATAATGGCAATGAATGCATGTTTGTTTGGCAAAACTAGTTGGATCCGGTTTTTTTCAGTAACACTTTCTCCGTGTTGTCACCAATATGGAGCTTGCCAGGTCCAAATGTTAAATTGCCACCAAACATGGAGCATTTTCGAGGTCAAAGGTACTTTGGCTATTCCATTTATTTAACAAATTGTCAATGACATGATATTTCAAACTAAATCTAGTTAACTATTTCTGAAGATACATAAAATATAAATATAAAACAATAAAATGCCATTTCTTTGTTTGGCTATTATGATGATGAAGCAGCTTAGCATTGCAGAAAAAAAAATCAAAACCGCTAACGCGGGTTATGATTTTTTTTCTTACATGCTAGGCTGCCTTCATCACCCAATAAACCAACAAAGAAAAGCATTTATATTTAATTATAGTAATCACGTGATAATAATATTAAAGAAAATGCCTGCTTACCGTTAAGATAGCAATTATGGCTTATGAAGAAAATTTCAATAAAGACTGTATATTATTGAAAATTTTCTAGACTGCATTCAAAAATAGATAGAAATTACCTGCCAGGCTGATTCATCTTGACTTTTAGAACGCCATTAAAGTGTAGTATGCTAATGAAAAACACACAGAAGCAAGAATGGCACGTGTACAGTGTAGTATCGAATTTGATATTATCCCACCCCTCATTTTGCACAAATTTTGTGTTTCATATCATATATTACCTATCGTGAGATATTTATAGCAAACGGTATTTCAGACCATATCTTTAAATAGCTTTGTAAGGCTTAATCGTTACGGTAGCAGGGACACATCGCCCCATTGCCAAAAATCGCCCAATGTCTTCCAAATCGCCCAATGTCTTCCCAAACGCCCCCAATACTTAACCAAATCGCCCCCACTGGTCACCAAATCGCCCCCACCTCTTTAATAGTGTAACCAACTCACCCTACATTTTTACGGCTCCTACGCCCAGGTCATTTAGGATCGGTCACCTCGACTCGGGGTCGTTGGTTTAAGAAAAAAGAAAAGGTTGTTGCAGTCACCTGTCGCCGATTGTTTTCTCATTCATTAAAATCTCCTGGATATTTAGCTAAACTCCTCGATTTACAATAATCTTCTCTTCATTAAAGTCTCATAATTCATGCGATCGCCGTGTTCAAAGTGCGTTTGTAGATTATTACTTACGGTGTATTTTAAAACACCGGGTCTATCGCACAAAGAGCTTCGATTTGCAAATAAAAACAACAACAGAGTACATTAAATAAACATTTATTAATGATAATTAAAAACTTAAAGCCGAGCGAAAATAGGAGGGCCGCTTTTGAAAAAACACTGCCGGGTATTCGGATCCAAAGAAACCGGTCGGATACAAAGAAACGGGTCAAAGATTTAAACACCGTTGTGATGGACCATGTATTCACTCAAGATTCTAAGCGATGTTTACAACAGAATGATTAACAATCATTAAAGCAATAATGTGCTGCTCTAACAAAAATTTTGAGTGTTGAAATGGATATTTAAATGTACACGACCAACCGTTTTATTATCAGAAATTCTAAATCAACGATATTTTTTCAACTTTACCCGCTTTATCTACTAAGGAGAGCGAAATCCGAATTATTTTTGTTCGTTGCATTTACCACCCAATCTTTGATATATAATATGATTAAAATATTTAGCCTTTAAACTTGCAGTTATATCTCATAATTTTAGTTTTTCAATAACAACAGGGTGAGGAAAAATGGGACAAAAAACCGCGCGGTAACCTTGATTGAAAGGATACTAAGAACGCGGATTGGATTACAAAGAACGCAGAATTTGGAAATGAAGCGATTATGAAACTTCAGACTAGTAAAATCCAAATATAAGCGATGACCGTCGGGTGTGACGTCCGACAAGGATGCTTTTACTCTCCTAGGTGTCTATGTTTGCCCAACTCTTTATTTGTATTCTGTTGGACGAGATTGATCACTGTCGTTATCCTGCCTTTTCATCCAGGGATAATTGTAATAATTCAAAAGTACTTAAAGCTGGTAAAAGTATTTACAGATTATATAATTGCAAACAAACACATTGAACAAGATATAATACAGAAATAAATAATAGAATAGAAACTTTATTTCCCAAATAGCCTCATTGGGCATATGACATAACTCACTCTTATGATACGATTATGATAATGTATGGGGATATATGCGTTGGGTTTTGGTTGTACTTTACGTTAAACGCATGAATGGTTTCAATTAATGACTTGCAATTTTTTTTCAATCCGTGAAATGTCCGTACTGGTAGGTTGGTACATGATACCCTGCGAGAATTTGCTTTCGCCCCCTTGAAGAATACATTGTAATTTCACCATACTGAGAACATCACCATTGCCGAGTGAAGGACTGCAAATTCCAAACTTATGCTTAGCACTCATGGCTTTGCAGTGCGGAGTTCTTTGCGTGCTACATATGCTGCGACACGGGGCATACTTCTAAATTTTTCACAGAAAGTGGGGGAGGGGGCAAACTTCAAAATTATGTGAAAAGCAAAAGAAAAAGTCTTTTAACACTGGAAAGTGGGGGGGGTGGCAACTCACATTAAGTTACTTATGCAGTATAAAAAGTTACTGACAAAAAAGTGGGGTGATGGGCCCAACATTACTACCCCCCCCCCCCTTTTTGAAAGTTGGGCTCTAAATTATGTGACATGTTACTTTACGAAAAAGTGGGGCGGGGGCCATACTTTTGACCGGCTCCTACGCCCATGGCGTCACCAATATTCATATATGAGATATCGTTCAGTGGATGCGGTGGCCTTTTTCTCTCTCGTATTTCGAGGTAATTAGGTCGTTTTATTTTACGAGATATTTTCTCGTAACTTTGAAAATAATAAACTCGTACGGTAATTACTGTGAAATATTTCTCATAATTACAGATAATTATCATACACATGCAACCAATTTCGTCTAATTAGGTTCGATAACTGTTTTGACAAAGAATATTTATTGTTTTACGTCCCACTCGAGAATATTCACTCATATGGGGACGTCGCCCATTGCCGGTGAAAGGCTGCAAATGGCCTGTGCTCGACATCAGGGGCCTTGAGATGAGGGATCTTTATCGATGCCACACCTGCTGTGGACACGGGCCTCTGTTTTTCCGGTCTCATCCGAAATGACCGCCCCATTCAGTGCCTCTTACAGTGGCGGACCAGGGATTTGTCGGGAAAGGGGCCGGTCCGTGAAAAAGAGCCAAAAGCTTTAAGATCTGGAATTTAAGCCCAAAGTGGGCCAGGGGCCGAAGCCCCGGAAGCTCTCGGATTTTAGATCTTTTTATACATAATAATTAGTTTGGTCCACCAGGGGGGGGCATGGCCCCCTCTAAATCCGCCAACTGTCTTTACGGACCGCCAAGGGATGCTGAGGACCTATTCTAACCGGACCCCCACGGGTCTACAATTGGACGTTTAACCTGTTAAATAAAACCCGTCCAGATGAATTACGATTACAGCCCTGAAACGGTCTACTTTTACCATCCGTGCCGGTCACCGTCGGTCACCGTGCGGTCAGCGGTCGAGTCAGCGGTCGGTCACCGGCCGATCACCGGTCACAGTTTTGCGGTCAGCGTGCGGTACCGTTTTCCGTGCGTTAGCGTCGGTCACCGTGCGGTCAGCGGTCGGTCACCGTGCAGGTTCAGCCTTCAGTGTTTTTTCTTTCGCATTGACATTCGGAAACTCCAAGAAAAAGCATCGTTAATGTTACAGAAGCGCCCAAAAAAGAGAAATGAAAGCCGGCGAGTTAAGTGGAAGGAAATATTTCCTTTTATGTTAGTTGGGAAAGGAATCTTAGTTTGGAATGACATTCTATTAGCGTTTAAGTGCGTAAAAGGAGTTGGGGAACACGGGGAAATCCTCCTTTTTTTTTTTTTTTTC
>CAJDSM010144111.1:64-14532 GCA_903981925.1 Ostrea lurida | reverse complement strand
AAAAGAGGAGAGGGATCCATAGGATCAAAGTTTTACATATGATTATTAGGGAAATCTTTAAAATTTCTTCTCAAGAACCGGGCAGGAAGCTGAAATTCTTATATGGAGCTTCCTTGATGAGAGATTCAAAGTTTGGTTCAAATCATGACCCCGGGGTACGATGGGGCCAATAGGGATCAAAGTTTACATATGATATTAGGAAAAATCGTCTTCAAAAAGAACACATGGGCAGGAGGCTGAAATTTTATTGGAACTTCCTGATATAGAGGATTTAAGTTTGTCAATATGACTCGGGGGTAGATGGGGCCAATAGGGGCAAAGTTTTAATGCAGAATTACATGATATAGGAGAATTCTTTAAAAATCTTTTATCATAGAACCAGAAGAGTGGAGTGTACTGAACTTCTGAATGGGGAGTAGATTAAGTTGTTCGATAATGCTCCTCCAACATGATTAGATTTGTCACAGTGGTACATTCTAAATCCCAAACTACTGCTCTTCTATAAAGTGAGCGCTGTGCTCAGGTGAGCGATGTGGCCATGGGCATCTTGTTTTACATCCCTCGAAAATATTTCCACATATGAGACGTCGCGGTAAAACTCAGTTTGGCACCGTTTAAATGCATGTAAACGGTTGCACTACAAATAAGAAGGTAGTTTTTTCGTATTTTATTATACCAAAGTGAACCAAGAAAGACACTTTATATACTATGTAAAAATATAAGATACAAGAGGTGGGCTAGACATAAAAGAGATACTCAAAAAAAGAAATACGGGGAAATATAATGGCTAACGGCCGGGTAAATCGTTTTCAGATATTTCGCTAGGGAAATAGTTCACAAACTATATTACAAGTCAGATAATTTTATTCACCTGAACATTTTATATAATAAAACACAGTTTGAGGTATATATAAGTAATGTTGTGTACGGCTTAATGTAAGTTTAAATGGACTCTCGGACTTCGCCGTGGCAGCTAGGATTTATTTGCCTGTCAAATTCCACCTTACTGTCCCATGGTTTACGCAGAAAATATCTTTACATAGTTATGTCGTTACCTATATTACGCCAGTTTTGAGATACGAAACTCTTTCTGTGATAGGAGGGTGCATTTAGTGGAATTTGCTGCCGAGGTGGGACAGAGGACCTAATCGTCATGGGAGATGAATTAAATGCATACAAAAAGGCCGAAGTTTTAACATTGTGTCAAAGTAATCATAGTCAAAAAAGCAATATACAAATCGGAGTGGTGGGCAACACGGCTCCGACAAAAGGAGTGTAGGGCCATGGAGGAGTAAGCATACCTCTGCGACGCGGATCACACCGTGTGGCCCTTGATGATATAAAGAAATCGGTTCTCTTTGAATATGTAAATGTAGAAAAGTTACAATAATATTGGGAAAGAATGTTTAACGAAAGTGACACATAAAAAACAATTGTAGTTTGGTATGTTATGATAAGTAATCAACCAAGATATACCGCGATATCAAAGAAATTCCATGTACATGCTTAGATTGTATCATTACTATAGTTTGTGCTATGAATAAAATTTCGGGTGCTGAAAAGATGTATGAGAGTCTTAATGAGTACATTCATTATACAGTGAAATGGATATTTGTCCCACTCTTGGCATGTAATAAAGTTCTTTCACACATCTGATGTATGAGAATTCTAGCAGAAGGGAAAATATACATCGTACGTAATTTGCAACGGAATATTGCCTTTGGTAGCACTGGTGTTCATTTTTATATTGTTACATTTTTAGCCGCCACCAAAGAGGCGCCAGCCCAGGGTGTCTGCATGTTTGAGATCAGCAAAGGTTGGGGGGAACTGGCTGTGATTGTGTTTTGATTCAGACAAAAGCAGACGTCGTAAATGCGTGGCCTGTCAGACTTGCCGAAACCAGGGGGGAGCTTATCCGAGGATTTAATTTGGATCAGATACCTTAGCATTCTCATTTGGGACGCGAAAATACAACAGAGTGGTGGATCCCAAAACCAGTTCAGTTATGGATTCAGGGAATGTCAGTAACGACAGGCAGAATGGCACTAAAGGATTCTCATTTGTCTCCTATCACACACAATTGGTGATAGTAATCAAGGCAAGTATTTCTACATAGAATTGCTCATTATAAAATGAAGTATGTGTATAATAAAGTAATCATTTGTTTTGGGGTCACCCTGAATGCGAAGGTTCAAGTGTGAAAGCTATTCTGAGTTGCTTTTGTCTGTCGTATGTCTGTCTGTTAACTTTTCACTATTTTGGGACTTCTCAAGAAACCGCTGGTCCATAGTCACCAAACTTGGTTACAAAGTCTCCTTCTGGTGACGGAGGATTCAAGTCTGTTCAAAATGAATGGACCGAAGCCCCTCATCAAGGGGAGATAATTACAAAATAGGGCACGAGAGTATTTTGGAATAGAAAAAATTTACTGGTCAAGAGGAACAGTGATTTAATAAAATTTCTGGTCTGAAGAATATTGTACCGGTTGGTATCTCTTTATTGATGAGGTAAAACAACAATCCAGATAAAATAAGTTTACAAATTAATATTTAACTTGCACCACAGTCATTTATATTATCCTGGCTTTAATCTGGGGGTAGAGTAAATTCATGGTCCGTTTGTATGCATCCGTGGATTTTAATGTCTTTACAAAGTAAGTGGCGGTTTCCAAAGCTTGCACATAAACAAGGGGATTTCTTTCACTGAGATGTTAACTGTTTCAATAGTGATGATATTTAGAAATGTTCACTCTACATAGTCGACTTTCCTCAAATTTCAACTGTTTTTAAGTGGGGAATGCTTATTCTGATTGATATTGATTAATGCAATACATGCGCTCAGAAGCATTACGGGAGGATGTATCAAGTAAATTTAATGTTAAAATCTTTAAAAAATCAGTTTCAAAGTATCGATAATGGATTGTCAATTTTCTGAAATCCTTCAAGGATTATTCGTTTCAAGCTCATTGGATAACATATAATACGAATTAATTATATAACGTATATACAAAAACAGCATAGTTTGAAGAGTGCGTTAGTCTCAGAAATTAACAAAGATAGAGAGTTAATTATTACACAATATAATACACTACACTAGAGACTAATCTATTTAATATAGACATTTTCCTAAATTAGACAGTTCTTTGTATTTGTTACCTTAAGTAATTAATAAGATTAGAACATTGTGGTTTTGTTCTGTCATTATATATCATTTTCAAGATATATGGTATAGAGGACCCTTTAGAAATCATCCTCTATATTCCCCGCGGGTTAACCTTTAACTTCAGGTACAGTATGTACCCGCGAGTGGTTTTAAAAAACTCCCATAAATATATCATAATTTTTAAACCATACCATTCTACATGTATTGGACCTGTTCATGTGATAGTAGCTGTCATGCGTGCAGTAAGTGATATTGTTATCTGCAATTACCGGGTTGTAGTTATACCGTGGGGAAATGCTAACATTCTATAGAGGTTGAATTCCACTAGATGATTTACTTCCATTGATGTATCCATTGTCAAATTATCTCCATTGATATAAAGATTGATGTAATTGCGTCGAAATTGATTAAAAGTCCCATTTCATTTGGCACGTCTATGATATACCAAGAAATCCCGCCCCCCCCCCTTGTGTACATTACACATGTGTGGAGTATTATGCACAACTAGCTTTCTCTCTTTGATAATAAAATGTCTTTACCTTCAATCAGCAAACTGATCAGTTTTACAATACAGTAGTATTTGGGGACAGCTATGGCGATAGTGAGATGTTCGTCGAGTGTAAGTATATGTGTGAAGTGATTGACAGAGAGGTCGCAAAGAATAACTCTAGTATATGATTTGAGCTATCACACTCGCAACATTATCATTTTACTTGTTGTTTGTCTTTCAGAGAGATTCAGAGACTTAAGTGAGAAAAAGGTTGATAGATGGGTAATATATAGTTATTTAAATCACTGAAAGGCCATCCAAGAATTTCACCATGCCATGTGTTGGGCCTTTATTGGTTCGTATTGATTCGCTAATCAGTTATCGGAGCATGCAAATTATTAGCCGTGAGCTCGGCCATGAAACAAACGTAAAAAATTACGTTTAATGTATTTGAATATAAGTCAGACTTGTTTTCCGAAGGGCTGGCTATGTGTGTGTGTAATTTGTGCAACAGTATAGGGGTCCAAACTTAGTAGATGTACCATGTATCGTCGAAGAGAGGTGTTGTGAGGGCAGAGAGAAAGAAACTCTACCAGGAGAGAGAGGAGAGAGAGAGAGAGGAGAAGGAGAGAGAGAGAAGAGCAGAGAGAGAGAGAGAGAGAGAGAGAGAAGACCCAATTACATAATCATACACTGCTCAGAATGCATCTGTATAGCAGAATATATGACATCAAATTCACCTATGATTGATTGGTCACTGAGTAAACTCAGGTGACCCTAGCTATTGCAATGGGTCTTCGTCTCTCTCTCTCTCTTTTCTCCTCTCTCTTCTTCTCTCTCTCAGGTAGGATGTTATTTTCTCTTCCTAACAACACCGTCCTTTCGTCGATTAAGTTCTTCTTCTCTTTAATAAACAATCCTTCTTGAAATGGTAAGAATGTATCTCTCTCTCTTATCTCTCTTCTCCTCGAAATGGTTTCTTTCTCTTTTCCTCAAATACCTCTCTTTCGTCGTAAAATGCTCTCTCTCCTTCTCCTCTCTCTAATGAACAATAATAAAACGTAAAATAAAACCAACGAGTTGTATCTTTTCGAAAACAAGTACTTTCTTTTAAAGTCCGGATTATCAACTGGAAAGTATATAGATTTAACAGTTCAATGATATAATCTCACATCAACACGATGGTAAATTGGTAGATTTCATTTTCAATATTCAATTGTAGCAATGTGCAAATTCCTAATCGTACATGTATGAAACCGACGACGATAAATTGTAAAGGTAAAATTTACTCGCTTTAATTCCTGCTTTAATATCAGGGCTCGACTGATGGCTTATGTTTTCTTTGCAATTTACGTCTTGCTAAATCGTCGAAGCAGACTTTGAATGAAAAAAAATCGTTTGGTATTAACGGTTACATTTTAACAGATGCATTTAGCGTTTTGTAGTAATAAATGACCGTCCGGATCGGAACCGAATTTCGGATTAACTGAACAATTAACTTAATAATCGTTCCCAAGAAGAAATCGTCCGAAGGTGAGCGTCGGATTAAATGGCGGTCCAGATAAACGAGGGCCTCACTGGTGACAGTATAGGATCGTCATGGTTTGTGGTTTGATATGATGATTATCCAACCGAGTTGTGTGTTTTCTTCCCCGAGCTTGGGCGGAGGATAGAAATACACAAACGAGTTGGATAATCAATCAATAAGTACAAAGTCACAACCATGGAGATTCTCTTTATCACATATTTCATTCAAGACTGAATGCGGTAACGAGTTGATAAATATTCATATAAACCACAACATGGGATTCTTTTTATCACATATCATTCCAGAACTAGGCGTATGATTAACGATTTCAAAATTCTCTTTTTGTTGTATGAGGCGAATTACATAAGTACGTTAACATTCACGGCGCTAAAATAGTTTGTTGGGAATTTTAAAAGAATTAAGATACTGACAGTTTGCAAATGTTAATATCATAAGAGATTATTTGTAAATGAGAGAAAAAATACATTTAGGACATAACTACACTAGTAATTGTGTGAAAGATTTAGTTCATTCCAGTGATGACGGTATCCGATGAGCGATGTTGTTTTTCTCTCTCTATCATGCTCTATCCTTTGATTGACATTGCGAGTCGGAATGGAGTAGGCCTATTTGTATCATCGCACTGATAGAATTGTATATTTCCTGTACATGGAGGGTCGTGGAGCTATTTTGTGAGATTGGTGTTTTCTTACATATTTGTATTCGGTGTGGAAATCGTTGTCTCAGAGGCAGAGATTGCTAGATGATCGGTTAGGCCTACCCGTTGATTTCGTGCATGGATGATGGAGTTGAAAGTTTGATTAATCCATTAATAAAGGAGTAAAGTACGTGAACAACGGAATTTTTCTTTGTTTCGTAATGTGCTCTATCTGGATTTTCTGAACACTCGGAGAAGATTTATACAGTGAAGTCATTCAGTTTCGAACGAAGGGGGGGGGGGGGGGGGGGTTGTTTAATATTTTGACTTTCAAAGAGTGAATCTATAATAAGTGAATATTTAAAATGACGCCCGGGCCCCTTGTTTCGATTTAAGCAATTTCTTGATATCATATATTTATGTTTTCAAATTTTAAAGATATTTACACATTATGGTGCACACTTCCAATCAATATTTATAGACTAGTCTATCGTTTTAATTGGGAATTTTTCGTCATGCGGCGTAGGAATAATCTACTATGTTTGATATGAAAAAAATATCACATAAGTGATATCAACTGGATAAAGGGGTAAATAGTGGATAATATAAATATATATATATTTCTTATCATTCAATGACTGTATAACCCACCCCCCCCCCACCACCACACCCCCCCCGAAAAGTTGGAGATGGAAAAATGCGTACTAAATAACCCCCAGTGTAAATAATCGCTTTTACAGTACGGTGAATATTTCCTTGTTCCTTGTGTTGAGAAAAGTTTATTGACACGTATGTGGAGGGTCCTTAGGGTCACGTCTCAACCCGCACTTTATTATTTATTATTTCGAAAACTAATGAGTTGCTAACCCTCCACCCTTTTCTTGTTGTGTTGCCTGCCTGCATTAGCAGAGGTGACATAAAGGGATCACTATGATTCGTCTGGTGAAGTAAACAATGTGTTAGACGTAATCATAGTCCCAAAAAAGATACATGTATATACAAAGTACAAGTGTTGGGCAACACAGACCTCTGACAAAAGCGAAGGTAGGATCAGGTGCCATGGAGGAGTAAGCATCCTCTGCATCTGAATATTCGTTGTAACAACTGACATTCAAATTTTTTCTGAACATTAGAAAAGCTTTTGAATGTTAAGTTAAGCATTTTAAACAGTGAATCGAAAAATGAAGTTTAAAAGATGTTCAAATCAGATCGCAACCATGTCCCTCAAAGTTTATATATGCTCGCATCCTTCTATCTATTCGAAACAAATCCAGATCCATCCCAGAAGATATTAACACGATATGATTTCTGTTGTCTAATATATTGATGTTGTTATTACAGTGATGACAGTTATGCATGCCATTCACAGGTCACAGAAGTTCATCACCTGTGACCTTATGTGTCAAGCCTCCAAGCAGTTTCCTGTCCAACAATGTCACTCATTGCGTTTGTGTGTGGACCTGTTTAATATAACACGTGATCAAGCGGAAGTACCAACCACATGAAATCCATTAATTCAAAGACAGAAAGAATACAACTTGATTTCTTCTGATGGTTGATGAAGTCACACCAACCAGAAATGCGAGATTTCATGCCAGACAATGCGACTAATTTCCAGTTGCCCTGAGATGCATATTTGGTCTCCATAATGGACACAAAGTCAAGATATGCCAGAATTTTTTAGCGACAAGAAAGAGTATGTGCAAAAGACCGAAGAAATTGAGCTACCTATTCCACAATATAAAGAAGAAAAATGAGAAGGAGATAGCAAAATATCATTATGTGGCAAATTGATAGAAATGGAAAAAGAAAAAGAACCCACAGAAAATCCTGGCACCAAGAAGTCGACACCATTTATCGATAATTTCGGTTCTTGTGAAAACCATAAAATCAAACTCCTCTGGTGCTCTTAAATCTCACCAGTCCGAAATAAAAAGGAAAATTCCAGACATGACCAACAGTCAACAAAAAAAAGAAATTCCAAATCAAACAAATGTTCTCGTAGTCACTAACTACCATCGCATCACTCGAGGAATAATGAAACATCGCCTACTATATTGAGTCAAACTGCCATCACTGAAAACAAAACACATGCAAGGAGAGAACTCAGCCTGGTTAGGAGAATACAAGGCTAGCTGAACAGCAGACAACACTGTCCAGTCTTGACAGGAAGTCTCACATTTTATCTTTACAAAAGCGTTAGACCAAGCTAATTATTTACTTACGCATTCCTATGGTTATCCTCTATTTCATGTTGCCTGTGTGGAGTGGATGAAAGCCTGGTTAGTGGTTGAAGCATAAACCATAAGACTGTTGACATACACGGGTTCCTTACGGACACTTGTCACACACCACATGTATAGACAGCCTAATGAACATTCACAGTGACAGACAGGGAGAGCTGTATAACAGTGTATGTTAAAAGTAGAATGAGTGAACATTGTCAGACAGGTGAGAAACAGAAGACGCTGATAACCACACACAGGGCTGGGCAGTCCAAACAACTATATGCTGTACTAAGTCAGGGAGCAATCTCTTGGTCAGTATGCTTAGTCCTGATAACAACTAACGTAATTGTCGTTATCAGGGAACACAGATGAACAAGAACAAGATAGAGATGAAGATGGAGAACCAATTTTCTTATAAGGAGGGGAATACGGACTGTTGTGGTGGAGAACAACAATGAGATGTTGTGCCTCTGATATAATGGCTGCACGTGGTCGTGAGTGAACAATCAGAGAATATCGATTCCAGATACGACGTAACAACCAGAGCGGGAGAAGTCAGTTAATCCCTACATGATAGTGACAGACTCATGAGGATCAGATATGTGGCATATGCAAACAATAGATGATCACACAACATCCATGAATACAGAACGGACAGTTCCTGAGATGTGGGAAATTAGTGACTAGTTAACGCTTATGAACTACGAGATAAGTGAGCAAGTGAGGAAGGAGGTAATGTGAAGAATAGGAGTTTTGATTCAGAGAATGAAGTGATTAATGAAAATAAACAGTAATATCAACAAAACAGAATCATACAATACAGATTAATCAGAGCTTACAAGTGATCATTAGACATAAGACATTAAAGTATGATATCTAACACAACAGATATTACTTAGGAAAAAATGAAATTACCAAAATTGTATTATGTTAACATATATTTTTTTTATTAAGACATAAATAAGGGCAATATGATTTTAGATATATTTAATTTTAACCTAAGAATATATTAGTGTGATCATTTGTTTATACATTAATTTTTTTAGAATAAGAGATCAGATATTTATTAAAATAGTTGTTGACTAATTTAACAAGGATAATATTATATTAGTGTGACTTTTGATTTTAACGGGATATATCAACAAACTCAACCCCTGCCATCAGTTCCGGGAAATGGTGTAAATTATTATTACTTTAATGAATGATGCTCATAACTGCCGTCGTTAAACTGACGACTCGAAGAGTCGCGGCCTTTTGATGAAGTCGTGAGACTGGACACACATAACAGACGCATGGAAAAGGAAAGATCTCAAATGAATCGTCGGCCGTCTCATGATTGCTTTCTCTCTTTCATTTGAGAGTTTTTACCTCATGATGAAGACATTAACTAGTGCTTCTGTAGGTTTGCTTTTAATCAGAAATTTTTGATTGTTTAGGAAATTAATTGGAATTTTCAAATAGTAGTTGCCTGTAAACTAAATTCGTGCTGTATTTTTGTAGACTAGTTAAAAAAAAGACAAAAAATTTATGACAATTTGAAATGAAATGGTGTAATAACCAACTGTAGTATCATTACCATTTATGATTAAGATCAAAATGGGTATTTTAGCAATGTGTTGAGAATTAGATAAGGATCAATACCCACCCGTCAATCTCTTAAACACCACCCCCCCCCTGGAATTCCACACTTTAATAAGATGAGTTTTGAAATGAATGGGGCAAATTACACGTAAAATGATGCGGCCTGTAATAAAGTAATTAATACAAGAATATCCCCCATAGGAATTTTAAAAAAACATTAGAGGAAAGAAGAATAGAAATGGAGAAAGAAGGAAAGATAAGAAGAAGAGGAAAAAGAGGAAAAGAATGAGAGAGGGAGAAAGAGGAAAGATGATAAAGAAGGAAGAGAAAGATAAAGAAGAAGCGGAGAAAGAGAAAATAGAAAAGGGAAGGAAAGGAAAGAAAGAAAGGGAAGAGAAAGAGAAGATAGGAGAGAAGGGAAAAAGAGGAAAGATAGGAGAAAGAGGAAAATAGAGAAAGGAGAAAAGAGGAAAGAATAGAAGGGGAAAAGAGGAAAGATAGAAGAGATGGGAAAAGAAGTAAAGAGAGGGGAAAAGAGATAAAGATAGAGAGAGGAGGAGAAAGAGGAAAGAATAGAAGAGGAAATAAAAGGAAGAATAAGAAAGGGAGAAAGAGGAAAGTTAGACGAGGAGGAGAAAGAGAAAAAATAAGAGAGAATGGAGGAATAAAGGAAAATGAGAGGGAGAGAAAAGAGAGAGGAGAAAGAGGAAAAGATGGATAGATAGAGAGAGTGGAGAAAGAGGGAAAGGATAAAGAGAAGAGGGAGAAAGATAGGAAATTTGAGGAGAGAAAGAGAAAGAAACGAAGAGAGAAGATAGATGGAGAAAGAGGTAAGTTGAAAAGAGGGGAAAAGAGAAATATGGGAGAAAGATAAGAGAGAGGAGAGAGAGGGAATAAGGAAGAATGAAGGGAAGAAAGAGAGAATAAGAGAGAGGGGAGAAAGAGGAAAGAGATAAGGACAAGAGGAAATGAGGGTAAGAAAGAAAGAGAGAGCATAGAAGAGGGAGAGGGGGGACATAAAGAGAGAGAGGGGGGGGGGGTGGAAGAGGAAATATAAAGAGAAGAGAGGGGGGGAGAAGAGAAATATGAAGAGATACGAGAGTGAGAGAAAGGAAATAGAGGAAGGGGAGAAAAGAGAAAGATAGGAGGAAGAGAGAGGAGAAGACGGAATATAAAGAGGGGGGATGCAATGAGAGAAGAAAAGAAAGAAGGAGAGAGAGGAGAAGAGAAGATAATAGATGAGGAAAAGGAAATAAGGAAGGAAAGAAGGGGTAAACAGAGAAAGTGAGAGAGACGGGTGCCAGAAAGAGGAAATCCTGTGAGAGAGGCGAGAGAGAAAGCTGGAAAACCTAAAGGAGGGGAGAAACAACGGAATATCAGAGAGAGGAGATACATAAAGGAAAGAAGGAGATGGGAGAGAAGAGAAAGATTAGGAGAAGTTAGTAGAAAGAGAAAGGATAGAGAGAGGAAGAAGAGGAGATAGAACAGGGCGAATAAAGAATAGAGGGGAGAAAGAGGAAAGAGAATATATAGGGAGAAAGAGGACACAAAGAACAGGGGAGAAAGAGGAAAAGAGAGAGGGGAACTGGAAAGATAGAGAGCGGGGAGAAAGATGATAGAGGGAAGTAGTAAGAAATTATATATATCGAAGAGAGCAGGGGGGTGGAGACGAGAAACTATAAAGAGAGAGAAGGGGAGAAAGAGGAAAGATTAGAAAAGAGGGAAATAAAGAAATAAGAGAAGGGAAGAAAGAGGCACGATGTAGAGAGAACGGAGAAGAACAAGGGA
The DNA here is from genome assembly GCA_903981925.1 of Ostrea lurida. Lineage (NCBI taxonomy): Eukaryota > Metazoa > Mollusca > Bivalvia > Ostreida > Ostreidae > Ostrea > Ostrea lurida. The sequence goes on along the minus strand of CAJDSM010144111.1, from coordinate 3,097 downwards.
AAAGAGGGGGATAATTAAAGGAGAGATTTCAGAGGGAGAAAGAGAGGGAAGAAAGAGAGAGGATAGAAAGAGATAGAAGAAGGGAAAACAAGAGGGCGAAAATAAAGGGGAGAAAGAAGAGGGAGAGAAAGGAGAGATGAAGATTAGAGAAAACGGGAGAAAGAGGAGGAATAAAGGAGAGATTAGAGGGAGAAGAGGAGAGAAAGAGGAAAGATAAGAGAGGGGAGATACGAGGGGCGGAAGTAAGGAAAGAAGAACGGAGGAGAAAGAGGAATTGAGATGAGGGGAGAATATGAAGATAGGAAAGAGAAAAATAGAGGAAGAGAATGAGGAAAATATAAAGAAGGGGGGGGAGAAGACATTACAAGAAGAAGAGAGGGGGTGGAAGAGGAAATATAAAGAGAGAGAGAGAGAGGGGGGAGAAAGAGGAATATGAAGCTACAGAGAGGGCGGAGAGGAAAATAGAGGGGAGAAAGATGAAAGATAGGAGGAGAAAGAGGAAGAGAGAGGGGAGAGAGGAGAGAGAGAGGAGAAAGAGGAAAGATAGAAGAGAGAGAAGATCAAGACAGAGGAGAGAGGAAATAGAAGAGGGGAATAAGGAAAGATAGAGGGGAGAAAGAGGAAAGAGAGAGGGGGGAGAAAGAGGAAAGAGAGACAGGGGATGACAGAAGGAAAGATAGAGAGAGAGGGGGAGAAAGAGGAAAGATAGGGGGGAGAACAGGAGATAAGAGAGGAGATAAAAGGAAAGCGAGAGGGGGGAGAAGAGGAAGATAGAGAGAGTAGAGAAAGAGAAAAGATAGAGAGAGGGGGGAAAGAGGAAGATAGAAAGAGGGGAATAAAGGAAAGATAGAGAGAGGGGAGAAAAGGAAAGATAGATAGAGGAGATAAAGGAAGAGAGAGAGAGGGGGAGAGAGGAAGATATAGAGAGTAGAGAAAGAGAAAAGATAGAGAGGGGGGGAAAGAGAATAGAGAGAGAGGGGGGGGAAGAGGAAAGATAGAGAAGAGGAGAAGAGGAAAACAGAGAGAGGGAGAAGGAAGAAGATAGAGGAGGGGAGAAAGAAAGAGTAGAGAGAGTGCAGAAAGAGAAAAGAATAGAGAGGGGGAGGAAAGATCAAAGACGGGTGGAAAGGAAGTAGAAAGAGGGGAAATAAAGGAAAGATAGAGGAAAGAGAAGAGAAAGAGGAAAAGAGAGAGAGAGGAGAGAATGGAACGATAGAGAAGAGGGAGAAAGGAAAGATAAGAGAGGGAGAACGGAGGAAGAGAGGGGGAGAAAAGAAAAATACGAGAGAGGGGAGAAAGGAAAGATAGAGAGAGGGAGAAAGAGGAAAGGAGAGGAGGGGTGAAGTGGGAAAGATAGAAGGAAGGGGGAAGAGGAAAGAATAGGAGAGTTAGAGAAAGAGAAAAGATAGAGAGAGGGAGAAGAGGAATAGGAGAGGGGGGGGGGGGGAAAGAAGAGGAAAGATAGAGGCGTGGAAGAAAGAGAAGAAAGAGGAAAGACAGAAGAGGGGAGAAGGAAGAAAGATCGAGAGAAGGGGAGAAGAGAAAGATAGAGAGGGTGGAAAGAGAAAAGATAGAGAGAGGGGAGAAAGAGGAAGATAGGGAGAAGGGGGAGTAAGAATCAAGCGAGGTGAGAGAAGAGAAAAGATAGAAAGAGGGGGGAAATAAGGAAAGATAGAGGGAGAAGAGGAAGAGAAGAGGAGAGAGAGAGAGCGGGGAGAAGGAGATGAGAGAGGGGAGAAAGGAAAGATAGAGAGAGGAGAGAAGAGGAGAGGAGGAGAGGGAAAAATAGGAGCGGGAGAAAGGAAAGATAGAGAAGAGGGGAGAACAGGAAAAGAAGAAGAAGGGGGGTGAAAGTGGAAAGAGAGAGAGAGGGGAGAACGAGGAAAGATAGAGAGAGGGAGAAAGGGAAAGAGGAGAGAGAAAGAATGGGATGAAGAGGAAGAAGAGAGGGGGGAGGGGGAGAAAGAGAGAGAGATATGGGAGAAAGAGGAAGAGAGGGGGGAGAAAGAAGAAGATAGAGAGAGGGGAGAAAGAGGAATGGATGGAGAGTGGAAGAAGTAAAGACGGGTGAGGAAAGGGAGGCGAGATAGAAAGAGTGGAAGATAAGAAGATACGAGGGGAGAACAGAGGAAGAGAGAAGAGGGAGAAAGGAGAAAAAAGAGGAGAGAGAGGAGAGAGGGGGAGAGGAAGTAGAGGAAGGAGAAAGGAAAGGATAGAGAGAGGAAGAAAGATGAAAGGGAAGGGGAGAAGAGGAAAATAAGGAGAGGGGAGAAAGGAGATAAGAGAGAGGGGAGAAGAGGAAGAGAAGAAGAGGAAGAGAAAAGAGAGGGGAGAAGAGGAAAAAATTAAAATATAATAATAAAAAAAAAAAAAAAGAAAAATCTATTAAGGAGAGGGAGAAGGAAGATAGAAGAGGGGAGAGAGAGGAAAGAGAGAGAGGGGTGAAAGTGGAAGATAGAGAGAGGGGAGAAAGAGGAAGATAGAGAGATGTGGAAAAGGGGACAAGGAGAGAGAGGGGGGGAGAGAAGAGGAATATAGAGAGAGGGGGGGGAAAGATTGACAAGAGGGGAAGAAGGGGAAGAGAGAGGGAAGGGGGGAAGAAAAAAAAAAAAAAAAGAATATAAAGAGAGAGGAGAGAGGGTGAGAGGAAAATAGAGAGAGGAAAAGAGAAGAAAAGAATAAGGGAGAAGGGAAGAAGAGAGAGGGGAGAAAAGAGGAAGATTAGATAGAGGAGAATAAAAGGCAGGAGAGAGAGAGGGAGAGAAGAGGAAAGATAGACGGAGTAGAGACGACGAAAAGATTAAGAGAGGGGAGAAAGTCAGAGGGGACGAAAAGAATAGGAGGGGGAAAGGGAAAGAGAGAAGAGAGAAGGGAAGAAAGAGGAAAAATAAGAGGGGGAGAATCGAAATATAGGTGAGATGAGGGGAGAAAGATGAAAGAAGGGGGAGAAAGGAAGACAGAAGAGGGGAGAAAGAGGAAGAGAGAGGAGAGAGAAAGAGAGAGAGGGGAGAAAGAGATAGGGAGGAGATCTCG
>CAJDSM010144108.1:479-15885 GCA_903981925.1 Ostrea lurida | reverse complement strand
GTCTTTCAGAGAACACGTCGTGTGCTATTACGGTAGCCTATAAAGATTCAGTTGATTTTACGAGTGTTAAAAACGCATTACAAGATCTCTAACTTAACCTGGATATGTAATGATAACACCACTCAACATGTTCAGGAAATACCACCAGCGAAATAAACTTAAACTTAAAGTAGACACATCTATTCACTGAATATAAGAATTCGAGACTAAATGTTCCGGCTTCGGTATATCGCCACATGAGATCATTACACGATTGGGGATTTGCATTGAGCACTTTCTAAAAGCCACCGCATCTACATACTTAGACGTTAGGTTGAACTAGAGCGTCCGATGTGTCCTCCAGCCACGTACTCGTGGATGTCGTGCACCCAGAACTCAATAACGAATTCTACGGTTTCGAGAGTATCGCTTCTGTTTTCAAATACAAAAGCCTAAAAAAACAGTATCTTTCTTAAATGCCTTTGATTTTCTAATGCTTATTTTACATGCAGTCCAGTTGTTTTATGAAAACAATGTCTTATCTTCTATTTGAACTTTAGTTAATATTGTTTTCATGCTCTTGTTCTTTGTTTTATTTACAGTCCATTTTGTCTTTACATGTTAAGCGCTTTAGGGTAAATCTGATTAAAGGGCGCAATATAAAATATAGGAATAATCAATAATTAATAATAATAATTTAAAGCGAAAATTCTTCGGGAACAAAAACAGGACCAAACATTCAAGATTGATGTTAATGAATAATGGTTGGATCAAAGTAGTCTCCACCACATAGTAATAGCACAACGAACCGCTGTCTCGCTGCAAGACTCCCAATACAAGGCAGCATTTTTTAATTTGCCAAGGCAAAGGCTTATTGCTTCTAGAGTTAATTGTCCAAAAACACAATATTTTCGCATATTTTCCAGGCTCGCTATATCCTAAGTCACAAAGCCACATGACACAATGTGCTCAACCACGGTGATCATCACCTTCCCTGATTGCATATTAACAGTAGTAACGAATAGCCTGCCTTTTTGACCTGTACGATCTCCCAGTACATTCGGCATCGCTTAGCCCAAACACCAAGCAAACCTGAGCAGACTAACCGGGGAAACAAGCTGCCACTTCAATAAGCGAACTTTTGGTACCCGGAATATTAAACATGCCCTTATCGCTGACTAAACATACCTCTATAAAGACCCTAATGCAGTGAGAGGAGCGGACTATGGACGGGACATCGATCTGCAAATAGGCTCAATTACAACTCCACAAAACCGTTAGACGTATTGACGACCTACAGACTGTAAACCCACTGAAAATACTTCATAACAAATCCCTGGCAAACCAATACCTATTGGGATATGCGCCTAAACAAGTTCTTAACGCTCTTACTCGTAATTCTGCCTTGTTGCTGAGCCGGCAAAAGGACAGTGTCGGCGTTTGAGGTTAGATAGTTTCGTCTTCGTGCGATTGGCTGCAGCAACGCCAACCAGTCGTCACGTCTCGACTCAGTTCTGTTTCTAGTATGCTTTGTATTCGACCGAGGTCCCCTGACCGACAAGAGAACACACACAGTCATCGTAATTAATCGAGCGCAGTTATTCTCTTGACGTATGGACATTAAACCCATAATTCGCGCATTATTTTTCGCCCGGAAACCTTCTGTCAGCATACATGACCCTTCGCATACCAAACTGAACATTCCAGTTATTGATTCATACTATAATTCATCTAAATAAGTTTCCCACTCCTCTTTTTGTTTACACAAGTTGGCGACTAATAAACTCCCTTCGTCAATTTCTACAATATATTGCATACAAAATATTTCATTTCTACTATGTGTACGCGGTCAATAACATCTTCCTGACCCGCGCACACATCCCCACGCCACTAGGTCGCCCTGCTCGTCCTCCGAATACCTGTACCATTTACTTCCTGCTAATCGTAATTCCTACCTTTTTTTCAATGCAATAATATCTACTCTATTTGACTTTTGAGCGACTATCTGATACCTCACATGAAAAACGCTCGTAAATTAGTTACAAGTACAATTCCCTTTCTTTCGATTCACTAAAAGGACATCTCCCAATATTTCCATTTTCAGGCCCACCCTAGTCTTCCTAAAAACTATTTAAACCATAATTGTCTATCCATTTTGAATAATTTGCCACCTTTTCACATTTGTTAGCAAATATTCTCTCACATATCTAAGCACAGATAGTCAGATACAGTGTTCAGGACTTTTTTTTGGACCCTGTGTCAATGCTTTTATAACAGCTCTCAAAAAAATCATTATCCATTCTTGCAAACCTCTTAGAAGTTTTTTCTTTGATAAATGAAAAATGAAACTTATATTCTAAAGTTACCCACCAAAAGCATTTGTCAACCAAATTTTGCCTGCCATAACCCCTTATTGCGCTAACGGGTATTGTCCCTTAACCCCCCGATTTTGAGTTTGATATTATGACATCAAAGGAAGCGCAAGTGAATCAGTTTAATCCACCCCGAATCCTCATACACTACCAAATGAGTGTATTATTTTCACCTTTCTCTGTCTCTATAACCCCAAATGATTTTAAACATATCTTATTCGGCCCTATTTCATCCAGTATATTTTTTTGTAAGGCCAGCCCAAAGCTGAAAATAAATTGGTATCAGCTTAGACAGCGGCTACACAGTTTTCATTCATTTAATCACCCCCCCCGCCTCCCCCACCCTCCCCCCAACCCCTTCCGCGCTCCGCTGACGTTGACACACCTGAACGACAAGCGCACCGACAACAACCAAATACACCCTAGGCGTACCTTAGCGGCGTGACAATCAATGCTCATATAATTTTACACATTCAAACGACCTGCCCAGTGGAATTACGCATTCACCTTTTAAGCACCACTCGTTTCACGCATGGAAATTTCGCTCAAATGGAAAAAAGCTTCATTCTAACCCCATTTTAATTGGATACATGAAGAAATCAAACGACAGACGAGGCAAAGTGACTCATGTCCCTAAATCCCCCCTCATCACCGTACAACGCGCCACTCCACCAACGCGCCAGTGTATTTCTCTCTTCCACATTTCGTTAACCCCCAAATCGAATTTAACAATTATATTTATTTAATTTCATCCTAGTTACTATTCTTTGAAGTTCAGGCCAAAGCTTCGAAATAAATGTATTCACGCTTTCTAGGCAGTCGACTACAAGTTTTAATCAATTTGTAATTTATTTCAATTGGCGTTAACAATCTCTTCCATAACCCCCCCAGGATTCCTCACAATAACTCATTATTTTAATTGCTGAAGTTTTTGGATTGCCTAATTACATCACGAGCTTACATGATATCGTTTAACAGACTTTTGGTCACGAACATCCGTATCTCCCACAGAAGCTTTACACCTTCAGTCATTGACCCCCCTCTTCCTATTGTTCGCAAATTCAGGAAGACACAACAGTTTCTGCAGAAACCAGTATTTACTACTCAATCAAACCTGCTTTGTAGGTTTTTGAAATACCTTAAGCTCTCAGGCCCTGAAACACACCGCCTCGGCCCGAACGCGCGACCTGCTCAAAATCTTTTGTCAATTACACACACATTGATTCTCCTTAAGAGAGCTGCTTTCAGGTTCCATCTAGCCGCCGACGTAGAAAGGACAATTCATTTCCATATTGTCCCTACTTACTTTCTCCTTCCCCACCCAATAGTTATGCTCTGCCGTTGATCATTTGACATTTTTCTGTCAATGAAATTGCAGTAACTCCCTACGCCCTGTAATGAGAAAAAGAACGTGACCAGAAGCAATTCACCTTGTCTACAACCCGTAGTCGTCAACGACCGAAAAAACCTTGATAGACCTTTGACCCAATACTTCACATCGTACACCCGATACACCACACCTCGCATTCCGACGCAATAAAAATCCTGTACGGACACAATCTTAATTACAGTAGCCACCAAATACGGTTCAGATGACTTACGCCAGCCCCTTTCCCCCCTTGCCCCCCTAATCATAAAAAACCCCACCCATTCCATTCCATAGGAGTCACCGAAGGCTTTTTTCAACGAGTCTAGCATTAGAAGAAGTAATCCACAACACTGTTTTTTTCCTTTTACCCATGTTTAGATTAGGGGTTGATTAAAGGTCATATTGGAAACCCGAATGACTATCGTGTCCTGCCTTTATGACACTTGTCCCTCCTTATAAACCGCTGTTTGTTGTGTCACCCCCGGGTACTTATTGTTCATATCAGCCCAACCTTTCCTTGATACGGCTGGACTATCGGTACCAATGTTACTAGAGCTACATTTCAGTAATGCTATCCTATTTCATATACGTCATTATCCTTTCCTCTTATGCTGGAAATGCAATGTCATTATATCATACAGCTTAATTTGGTCGTCCTCGGGCCTTGAACATGGCTGCCTATTATTTTTCAAGGCACTCCGAGTGGCCCTTTGGTCACAAAACAATCTTAGGACTCAAGATCAAATCTCGTTTCAGACTTTATACTTAACTCGAGAGGCCACCCTCTACTGCCCCCTGCGAGTAAGAATGCAAGCCCTTGTCCACTCCGCTAGTCTTTATGATACTCTTACAGTTTTGCCATCTCAAAATAGATGACCCATGAAGAATCTATAACTTCTTGACATCCTATTTCGGTATCCTTTTGAAATTTTTCATCTTAACTCGAAGATTTTTTGTGGAAAGGGCCACGGGGCCCCCTCTTAGGTACAGATGTCTCCCTTCCCTAGGCGTTCTGGCGCCGCCTCCCTTCTTTACCGCCACTAATTTGTTATTCCTTTGTCCGGGCCGCCGGGTCCCTCAGGGACAGCGACGGCCTGTCCTCGAGGATACACACACTGCTAACGACATCGACTCCAAGCAGACTAAGATCTTCTGCGCCAGGGTCGTGTTCACTGCTCGCTCGTCGGCGCCACCACTCGCCGCCGGACCCCCCACGCCCCGTACCATGGCCTCGCACCGTCCCCTAAAGCACCCCATCCACTACCCGCACCGCTATATATGCTACCTCTGGAAATGTCAAAGGCAAAGATAACAAAACCGGCTGTCACATCAATCTCCGCTAACGGCGCCCCCGTCTCACCACCCGCCTTCTAAAAATCTTAGGGCGGGGGCGACGAGCCGGGGGGGTTACAACAAAACCAAGCAGCTGATCTTGCCGCGCAATCACGCGCGCCGCAACCCCGCCCGCGCAGCCCCGCCATGAACGACTACCGGCAGAGCGCTCGGCGAGATCAGGTCCCCCCCCCCCCTAGGCGTCCACGCGTACCCACCGCCGACAGCAGCGGTACAGCCAACTCCCCTGCCTCTCCGGCACCTGTCTGACCCGGCTCACGCATCCGCCGCCGCACATTCAGCCACCGCATAAGTCCTCTCTGATCCTGCTACGTCCCGACCCGGAGCGTCACGTCTCCCCGCCCCTCCCCGCGCCCGCCCCTCCCCACACGACCGCCGGACGACCACCCCAACCACTCACCCACAACCCCCCACAGCCCCCCGGCGATTAACACACCCACGAGACCCACCCACCCGACACAAAAAACCATCAAAACTTTCAAGATCACACATCAAGATCAGCTGATAGAAAACAAAACAACGACACAAACCAACCACCCCACCCCAAACAACCAAAACACCGAACCCCCCACCAAACCACACCACCCACACACTAGCAGCACGAACTCCTCGCCCCGCGCCGAGCACCAACACACACACACAAACCAACCACAACAACACCCCCCATCCACCTAACACCACATGGCGGCCCTCGGAACACACTAACAACATACGGACGGAGCAAATTTGACTCACCCAAACCTGGGAATGAAGCAATAAATATTGCCAAGTCGGCCATACAACTGGACACAGCATCGACCTCCAAACTCATACAACACCGAAACCTAACTATCCTCAAATAACCGCACAACACACTTTGCCAACCCTTCCCCCCATCCACCCAAACCCCACCACCACCTGCTTCGTCAATAGGCTCACTCCACAAGCCCCAATACAAAAACCTAATTGAGCAACCCCACCCCACAAAAAACACAAACCCACCCCCCGCAGTACGCCCAGCACGAACCAACCCACACCCCGCAACAACCGCCCACAACACCAGAACCACCACACTTGTATCACAACAAAACGTCACTTCAGCATTCCTACTGTAGAATGTCCTCGCAACACACAACCTCCCAAGCACCCTTCGACCCCTCAACTGTGCTCCAAAGCTCACACCCACAGACACAACCACGCTTCCGTAATACAAAACCCACTCAACCCACCACTCAACTACCCACACTCACACTGACACTTGAAAGGAACCCCAGATCTACAACACAACTATTCAACATGTAACACTCCAACCATCCTACGATGCACCGGTAAGACAATTCTTCACCATCCTCCACATCTAATGCAAAATGGACGCTTAGGCCCATACAACCACGCATCAACCGCGCACCCGCAACCCAAAAACGAGACCACACACCTCCCCACTCCACAACCCCACCGCGCCGCCGTCCCCACCACGGACCAACACCGCACCCCAGCAGGCTCGACTCAACCACAACCACACCCAGAACATAATATTGCCCTCCTTCCTTATGTGCTGTCTTAAAACGAAACAACACTTGGTTCTCGTAGCGCGATCACCCCGTGTTAGAAACAGGATCACACCCGCAACAGCCACCACACCCCACATCAACCGTGCGGCGCCCCAACACTCCCCGACTACCGAGCAACCCGCAACACACTCGAGGCCACCGATCCCCACACCTAAAGAAACTCTCCGACGCCAACCCCAAACCCCCAACGCGCCCCCACCGACCACACGCCACCACGAAACCCACCCCAACAACGCACACAACACCAACACACAACACCCCCAATCCCGCCCCAACGCACCACCAACACCACCGACACACCCCAACAACAGCAACACAACCTCAACCGACCAGCACCACGCCCCCCACCGACGAATAGAATTGAACGGACCACGTCACCCCGCAAACCGCACCCGCTAACACCCTGAACAAAAACACAAACAACACACAAACAAAACCACACCCCACCACAACCACCACCACTGGAAAACGACAACAAACCGCGCCACCACACACCTACCCACCAGCACCCAGCCCACAAACCAACCCATACCACCCCCACCCAAACCCCCTCCACATAGACCCACACCCCACACCAGCACCCACCCACACCCACACGCACCCCACCACCACACAGCCCACCCAACACCCGCACCCCAGCCGCAACACACAGCAAACAACACTCACTAACCCCACACAGACCAACAACGCACCAACACCAACCCCCAACCCACCCACGGTCCCCCCACATCCAGAACAACAAACACACCGCCCACAACCAACACACACCAGCTGCCTACACAACTCGATACTACAACAAAAACAACACCACCCGCCCCCCCCAACCCCGCCCTCGACCACACGTGATTCTCGACGTTAAACGTCTCACGACGGATAAGAATACCTGACGATAAGGTTCCAGCAGCCGCTAAACCCATAAGACGCCGACCTTCCCACCATTAAAGGGGCACGCCGATTCTTTTCTCCCTCTTCTTTGCAACTATCTTCGTGTCTGAACAAGGCTCTGCTGCCCTCCCCCCCGCCCGGCGCGCTGATCGGAAACCCAATCGAATAAGATGAACATCTCGCTGCCTACCTGTTACTCCCGCTGGTTCGCGCCCTTCTCTTGCGAGTGTCGACCGCTTCTCTACGTCGCGAACGTTCTCCTCCCTTCAGTAACTTCCAGTCCTCTAAAAGATATCCTTAGGAACGACCGCGCGCCGGCGATGCCACGGCGCGATTAACGCAACTTGTGCCCACATCTCCCCCCCCATAAGTTCCCCCTTAACCCCGCACTCGACAATTATAAACATAAGAGTGGGCCGGCCCATACACAGCTTGACCCTGGATCCCCCCCCTCGCACCAGAGGCGCTGGGCGTATAATTGGCGCCGCCCCCCGGTGCCCCACCCGCCCAGCGCCCCGCTCAGGCCGAGCGCCAGTTCAGCCCGCGAGCGCCCAACCACGCCTCCCCTTCCGCAAACTTGTCGACCGCCGACTCGCCCACGCGCGGCCGCCTGGTGAAACGGCCCAATCCATGTCGCCCCCCCTTAGTACAGGTATACACGGCGCCCGCCGCGGCTCCGCAATACCCGTAGCCAAATACGTACCCTCATACATCTACACCTACCGCCACACAATTCCGCTCCGCCGAACCTAGAGGGGCACCATCCGGTGCCTTTTACACGGTCACCATTGGCTCCCCTATCCGTGGCCAAACCATATGGCACGTCGCATGACGCGACTACGGCTACAAAATACATTCTCTAAGAAAGACGAACGACACGCGGCGCCGCAATGGACGGTCCAGCACGCAGGATGGACGCTCGCTACCTCCCCTCCCACGTGACAGCCTCGACTCTCCCCCCCCCTCACCTTCCCCCGACGCCCCGCCACCGGCCCCTACCCGCCCCGCCCGCCCCCCCGCCCCCGCCTCGCCCTTGCTTGCTCCGGAGCGCTCCGTCCTCTCGCCTGCACTCGCCATTTCCGTTACTATCGTTTTCTTTCTATGGCCATACTCGATTGTGCATAGCCTTGCATCATATGCTCTAAACCTTTGCCTTTTCTCCCCCACGTATCTCCCTAACACAATGCCGTAATCGGATACGCACGAAAAAGGTGACCCCCCCCGAACCCCGCCCCGCCACCCCCACCCCCCCCCACCCCGCGGCCCCCCGCTCCATCCGCCATATCTCCCTGTCCAGGCTCGTTCCGATCGCAGCACCTCCGTGTCCGCGCCCTACCGCGGGGATCACCCACTGAAGGTTCTTTCGTCACAAGAACCGTCTTCTTACGCCCCCTCAGGGTCATCGGGTCCCGCTGGTTTTTTCTCGCCCTAACGACCATCCGTCAGGTGACCCCCTATTGCCACGGAACCCCTCGCTGTTCCCTCTCGTCGCCCGTCCGTCGTTCGTGCGATTGTGCACGCCTTCCGCTTCCTCGTCCCGTTAACCCAATCTGCAACCCATTTTGGTAACTCTGCTCGAATAACTACTAAGTTCCCAAGTTGCTTTTTCACCAGATTTGGTCATCCGAAGCATCGTCTTGGGACAAGGGACACACCGAATCGTTAACAGTGCCAGGTCCTCCTTGACCCTGGGCCGCCCCGCCGGCACATGGCGGCAACCACACAAAAACGACCCCACAACCCACGCTACAACACGCGACGAAGCCCCCCCGGAACCAGCGCCGCCCCCCCCGCCTCGGCCCTCCGGGCCCCGTACCGCCCCCCCTCCTACCCGTCCCCCCGCTCCTCGCGCGTCTTCGCCCAAACACACGGCGTCCCGCGCGCCCGAACCAATCTTTCAAAACAACTCTTTTCTTTACAACCCGCATATGCGCCCTTCGCAGAGACATGCTCGAATGCATCGTCGACGATTGGGCCCGCTTCGCCCCTCCGTCCCCCCTCTCAGAGCCAAGACACGGCCCTTCTTACCCAAAACTTGACCAGTTTTTGTCGGATCCCCGGCCGGGTACGCGCCGTGGTTGGTCGACCACCGCGCGTCCCATCCCGGCCCCCGCGCTCGCTCTCGCCCCCCCGCCGCCCCCGGCGCCTGCGCCGTGCGTGCCCGCCCGTCCGCGCCCCCGATCCCTCCTCGCGCCCCCTGCCGCCCCGTCGCGCCCCCCCGCCCACCCCCCCCCCTCCCGCACGCCGCCCCTCAGCGGCCCCGTCGTATACCCCCTCGCCGTCCAGGAACCACACGCACACCCTCTCGGCAGCGCCTTACCACTATGTTCATCGTTGTGCCTGACTAAAGACCATTTCCCTGTTTTGAAACCAACAATCCCCTGCTCCCTCATGCGAATCGATAGTAAATTAAACACACTGACCGATGGCATACATCTACTGGAATGACCCCGATGCAGCGGAAGCATCTTCGAATATGGCGTTATCGTAAGTTGCTGGAATTTTCTTGATCCTTCAGGACTAGGGGTGTTTGATATAAGAGCAATGGCCGGCCCAAACATGCCCGAAACCTGGTGCATAGGATCGACAATTGCTGCCACTTAACATTTCCCCGAAACATTTTTCAGATCTTTCTCTCTTAACTACAAGCTACCCAGTCCAATTCTCTTTCAATTATACGGTACGCGCTGCCACCCGAGCATCTTTGGGCACAAGGGACACGCCCGCCCCCCGCAACCTAAATTGTACAAAGTTTCAGCTGCCATCTTGCCACGAACCCCCCTGGGGCCCTGTCGCGCGTGCGGGCCACAAAAAATCCGCCGCCCCCAACCCCGCCGCGCTACTTGACTCCCCCGCCCCCAAAAACCCGCCGCCCAACCCGCTCCGCCGCGTCTCTTGCCCTACCCCGCCCCCCGCCTCCCCACACTCTCGTCTCCAGAAAATCTTTTTTCTTCCTACCAAACCGCACCCACTGCCGATTGTAGAGAAACAAACTAAATCGGCCGACTCCCCGTGGTCTCAAACGCACTGCGCTCCTAGCGGCCCAGCAGGACAGGCCCCTCTACCGCCAACCCGCAACATCGCTCTGTAGAAATTTGGTGATCCCCCCCCGCTGGCCACCCTCCAGACTTACGGCGACTCGCCCCGGTTCTGCGTCGCCGACCTCCCCAGATGGGCGGGGCCGACCACACGACCCGCCCGCGGCCGCCTGGCGCCCAGGCTACACTGAGATGCTTTCGAACTCGTAACACCGTAGGTGGAGGCGAGCCATTTTAAAACAACGCATGGGTCCCCGCGTCGATCTCCAAGTCCGAATTGCCCCCGAATTCTCGTATTTAATCTTGAACACTAAAACTCAAAACACGATTCTCGTGGACCTCTATGACCCCACACACCATGAAGCTCCGCCCTTTTCATATTGCGGGTCTCTAATCCGCGGTATAACCCACCGCACCCCAATCGAGAGCTTTAGGATAGAAAGCCTGCTAGGGGCCCGCGTACCCCCGCTGGCGGCTCCGCGTTGCCGATCTACAATTACCGAACTAAACGCTCCATCTATGCTGACTTGAGTGTGTATGTCTCCCCATAACCCCTACTTCGTTCAAGCAACTCTGCTCATCGTCTCGTCAAGGATAGGTTTCTGGACCGAACCGGTGGCGACCTAACTCGCCCCGTTTAGCTCTTGGTTCTGTATTCTGACCGGGGCTCACAGCGGGTCTGGGTGTGTGACGGTCAGCAGAGGACTGTCTTATTCTCCTCTATGGCAGCCTGGATCTGTTTCGTCGGCCCCGCCTTCCGCTTCTTGTCGGTGTCCCCGTGCCTGCCGCAGCACCAACTCGATTTTATAAATATCTCAGTGTCCGGTGGACTTTATCTGGACTGTTTCCAAGTGGACTAGTTCATTTCTGGATACACATTCATGGCCCTTAACTTCGCCGCCATTCATTTTTCGATTTCACCTCCAGATAATAACGCTCTAAGTTCCTCCGACAGTCTATAGTGGTATAATTCTACGTATTATCTTTGTGTCGGCATCTCATCCAGACGATGCAGAAGCCTCATCTCACGACTAGCAGTTAACTTTGACTAAAATTTTTTATCTCTGGCGTTAGATGCAGAGACAGAGTGGGCGTGTTCGCAGTCCTAAGTTATTCGGGCTCTTTTTTTTAACTTTCTTGTTCAACGTACTTTTCTCTTTCAATTAACGGTGTATAGTCCCGCCCCAATACAATGCTGTAGCAATGAAACGTCGTTCCCAAAAAAAATGCCGTAGATGACCGACAGCGTCCAAAGACGTGCAAGACTGTAAATTCACAGCCATGGCAATCGCCCCAGCCTGAAACCCGTAGCCACCAAGCGCACACCGACACCCCCCACCGCTTACAGCGACCAGATCGCTAGTCGTGGCCGCTACTCGTCCACTCTCGCTAGCCCGTCGCTTACCACCTATCAGCCACTTATACCTGACTCCTACCCAATCACAGGCACGGCGAACTGGAAGCGTCTTCCCCCCGGCCCCGCGCCGACCGCTTCCCCTCCTCTACAGTCGTCGAATTTCTGGTCAACGAAGACTCAAAGCGTTCTCAAGCACGCACTTGCCGACTCCCCTCCGGCCCCTCACACGCCCCCGCCACCCCCCACCGCCGCAAACGCGAACCACACAAAGAAGCGAACGTCCTGGCGCCCTAATCCTCGACGCTATTGCAGTCCTCTCCTAGCCACACGCGCCCCCCGGACATTATTCCTTTCCGCTTACGCCTCTTCTTCCAGCCCTCCACCATTATCCCCAATGCATTGCAGCACTTACCCTTTGAACAACGAAAAGCCTCGCCAGCTGTTCTTTCATTCTATATTTGGAGTGCCAACAGAGTAACCTCCAAGTTCAGTGCACTGCCGGCGCCCACCCCCCACACACGACGCGCTACCACCGCCCCCTACCCCCCCAACAGACCACCCACGCCATACATACAAACGCGAGTCCCCCACCTACCCTTCGCCCAGCAAATATTTTCTTGCCTGGCTCATCTGGCGTTTTCGGAGCCGCTCAGTCCATCGACCTCCATTTCCCAACCAATTGCACGTCGCAACTCTCATGTCCTATCCCCATACACGCAATACATGACTAATACGTAAAACTACCCAGTGTCCGACCTCGAAGCCTCGATCTCTCATTGACATCTTTCGCGGATCATAAAAATACGCCGTCTCCAAGCCTCATCGGTGGGCACTCGCCCTTGCCAAACGTCGAGCGACTCGACTGGCATCTTTGCTCTTTTTTACATTTTGTCTAATGCGGCGATCAACAACACCCATTTGTCTGTAGATTTGAACAATGCGAGCCTCCGTTAGTTCCACACATAACCACCAGCATACAACAATTCGAGTTGTCCGTTGGGGCAGCATCAGGACGTCCGAATTTCAAATGCGAAACGGATCAGGATCAGGTTCGGCGCCTTAGGGGTAGCATTCCTCTGCTTGGCTGTACCGTCAACAACCCGCGTGAGCCGTGGCGAAACAAGGAGAACGGGGATCGGATACCTGCTGGCAGTGCTGACGCCGTACTTGTACTTCGTGAAACGAAGCAATGGCGTCCGGATAACAATAATGAAACACAAAGCCTGATCGAGAATTGTAAAACCTCGTCAGAACCACCTATGGTGTGGTTAACACTCCTCCTGCGTAAGCTCTCGAACTGATGATTCACTAAGTAACACGGATCCACCACCTCGTCCCAGTCCGGGAGACTGTTCGATTGGTATTTACGGCTTTTAATACCTCACCATAAAAATAAATACCAAACAAAGACCACCTCGTCCCTCGGATATTGTTCAGTATTTCCGAACTTTAATATCACCAATTGTAAGAAGGTAGAATAATCAACCAAAGCCACCTCGCTGATTGTTCAGGTATTCCGCCCTTATATCCCACCATAAAATAATATGTAATAATTCAACTACATAAAGTCCAAGCCACCACATTTTGGGATTTTGTTCGTGATTGTTCCAGCTATAATATCACCAATAAAATAAATAACCAAATACAAGAAGCCCGCCTCATCTTTCGGTATTTTCTCCGTGTTTTAGCTATTTTCTGGACTTATACAGCTCAAAAATAAAATAGATCAATGCGATAGTAGGACCCACCGGCCCTCGGATATATATTCAGTATTTCACTTATTAATATCACACCATTTAATATCGAGAATAAAATAAATCAAAGCAAAAAGCCACCTTGCGTCCGTTCTGATTGTTACCAGATTTCGCTCAAATCCACCAAAAATAAATAATCAAAACAACAAGCCCACCTCATCCTTTGGATTGTTAAGTAATTTTCCGCTTAATCATCCACCATATAAAATAGAAATAATCCACACAAGCCACCTTGCCCTCGGATTGATTCAGTATTTCACTATATCCACATAAAAATAAATAATCAACAAAGCCCTACCTCGTCTGCCCTCACGATTTGTTCAGTCTTCCGCTTATATCCACCATAAAAATAAATAATCCAACAAAACACACCTCGCCCTCGAGTTGTTTAACGTATTTGCCGCTTTATATCCCCATAAAATAAAATAATATCCAACATATTTGCCACGAATCGGCCCCTCTGTGCGTTTGATCCCATGCTTAATCCTGCTTTAATATCCACATAAAATATTTATAAACATAACTGAGATAATAGTCCCCCTCATCTCCTCTGCGACTTTTGTTCAAAAAAGCGTGTTCCGGCTTAATATCAACCATAAAATACTTAAAGTCATCCAGTAACAGCACACTCAGTCTACGCAGACTTGTCAGTATATGCCGTTCAATATCCACCTAGTATAGATAGTAATAACCAAACAAAGCGCCACCTTGACGCTCGAATTATTTGTTGCTATTTGCCCTGATGTCTCAACCATAAAAATTAATAATCCAATAACAATAAGCCCCTACCTTATCTTTTCTGGCCTCCGGATTTGTCACTTACTTTCCGCTTCTAATATTCACAGCCATAAAGTATAATAATTCAAAACATAATCTCCAACCCTCGCCCTGCGGATTTTTTCAAGGAGTCCTCTACTATTTCTCCGCTTATTCAAACTCACATAAAAATAAAATCTAAAACAAAAGCCCACTCACCCTCCTCCGGATCTTTTTAGCATTCGATGTAATTTCGTTACATACCATTAAAACTCACGCTTATACAGAATATAATAATCAATATCAAAAGCTCCACCACATCAGTTCCTCCTGTGAATGTTTTGTTCCATGCTAATTATACCGACATTGTAACAATAAATTACGAGACTCTATAAGAAATAAACTTTAAATTTCCTCACAAATAAGTCCACTCGCACTCGCAATCCGTTTTCTGTTTCTGGTATTTCGCTTTATAATCCACCCAAAGAAAACCCCATCTTAATAACCAACAAGCCACACATCGGCCCTCGTGCTTAGTTCCAGTATTCGCTTCCTGACCTTAAAATAGAATTAAGTCCAAAAAAAAGCCCACCATTGGCTCGGATTCGATTCAACATATTTCCAGCTTTATAGTCCAACCTAAAAAAATTAAATTCTTAGTAGCTAGAAATATTTCACCAGGGCTATCCGTCCATCAAGATCCCATCCTTGTTCAGTGATTTGCCACGCCTTATCATCACTCACTAATAGCGATAATAATCCAAAAAGTGTCGACCTTCCGCCCTCGGATTTGTTCAGTATTACCGGCTAATATGCCCATAAAAATAAATGTCAACAAAAGCCACGATCGGCGCCTCGGATTTTGGTCTCAGATTTCCGCTTGCAATATCCACCAAAAATAACCTTAATCCAACAAAGCACACAGTGCCTCGGATTTCATGTATCCGCTTATTATCCACCATAAAATCCATAATCCAACCAAAGAGATCCCTA
>CAJDSM010144095.1:0-14899 GCA_903981925.1 Ostrea lurida | reverse complement strand
ATAGTTTTTGTTTTACGTTCCCTCTTGAGCATATGTCACACCTATTGGAAAATTATCAACCATTTAGGTTCTTTAATCAGCACTTATGGCACCCCCCCCCCCCCCGCGGGGCAACACACTACATAATGAACAACAACAGATTTTCTCAGAATTAACCCAGAAGTTTCTAATCAATGGATAATATACCGTATATCTCACTTACTTTTGGAAGAGTTGCTGGACGAAATGCACTAAATCATACATTGGCTGAAACAACATGCTCTAAGTCCCTAACGTTTGCAATTCATCTTGTAACAATTAAGTTGTCCCAAGATTAAAAATTTCTGACAATGTATTGTCCAATGCTCCTATTTATGTAATGGATTCTAACACTCCACAAAGATTTCTAAAATCTTCCTAGTCTCTGAATGAATCGGTTTTAGGAGTGAGTTATGTAAGGACAGAACGCACTTGTATGACAATAGGGTATCAAATTACGACTGATATAAATGCCTTATATTGTCTCTATATAACGTCGCTAGTCGTAACATATCTTGTACGAGTTAAATTAAGTTGTTTTCAATAATAAAATCCTGCCTTGTCGATCGCAGAATATCGGACCCACATCTTCTCACTCATCTTTCCGCTGGGTTATTCTTAAAACCACTCTCATCTAGATCATATAACGTTTCTGTTTACATTAAAATCCTGCCTAGTTCGTCTCATAGAGTGAGTTGCGGACACACTATATATTCGGACAGACAGACGGCCAGCATCTCTCGCAGACACGGAAGTAGACTAGGGTTGAAATAAACGGTATATACCCCCCCCTCAAACATTCTCGCTGGTGTGGGGGTTATTATTATTTGAAGATTATTTTTCCTCTATGAGCTGCGGTAATCCACTCAGCAGGGTGGTGTATTAAACGGAAGTTGACTAATGGGACCCATTCGAACTGACCTGAAGAAAGGGAACAACGTCTGTAAGTGTACCTGCTTTTTTTGGTTTTGAAATGTGCTTGGCGCGCTGAATAATTCGACGAGTGGTGAGTGGGGGGAGAGTGTGGGGGGGAATGATGGGTGAAAAGTATGGAAGATATACGAATTAACTTAGTGACATAACTCTCACAAGTCCTCCAAATGGGCATACAGATTTTAATGAGCACATTACGCGACCCTCTTCGGCGTTATGCATTTCACTGCCCCACCGAGGTTGTGGGACCATGCGTTCTGAATGAATGAGGTAATGTAATTCAAATACGGTAATTCGTTCCATATTAGGATCCACAACTGCCAAAATAATCTCTTTCTTTTTTTAATTTCGTATTCAGCATTTTCATATTTTTTCCTCCTTTGTTGTCTGATTGAATGTTTCACATTTGCAGATTAGAACATATAGAGATTCTGTCCTTTACTGGTCCTTCATTAATGTGTCAGGCACATGCTATGATCTGCAAAATGAATACAATCATTATAGTCGCATAGATAACAGTAAAATGCGTGATGCCGAATTTTCTTGTAAGTGAGTTTAAATATAATTGATCATACATACAGACTTCTAATGGAGTTGATGTTTTTGATGGACTCTCCTGTAAACGACTAGTATGTATTGTTTTGAATACCTACCATTTGATTTATACACAATACTTCATTCTTTGACATAAAACGGGTGCTACTCGAGTAGTGCGCTGACACATCTCATTGCTTTGATATTCTATTATACAGACGTTTGTGGTGGCGGTTTGATTCTCCTCCGGGTCAGCTAGTGGCTATAATTGGGTGTAAACCTTCCATCTGATGCACAAAAGGCCCTGGCCGATTTACAATATTATGGTGAGGAAATGAATACCAAATTAATAGCCATCAGCGGTTGCTCAATTTTCGTCCCTCTATTATAATGATAATAATTCTCTTTTTTTCTCTGCACGGTCCTATCCGATGATCACTTGGATCAGGCCACTCCTGTTCTATAGACCGTGTGTTCCGGACATAACGACATTCACTACCTATCCCCCCCCCCCGCCTCGTCTGGGGATTTTTGGTCCGAGAACAGCTATATTTAATTTCTTTTGAAAAAGGCTGCCGGTGTTTAAAATGAGTAAGGTTTCATGAGGCGCCAGTGCGTGTTTGTCTATCGAATTTTGCCTATGTCTTCCATGGGTGCGTCTTTCACAAAGATTATCCGATTATTGTAAATCTCTAGTCCAACTATTCCTAGCCGCAAGAGTCCCTGTCGAGGTGAAACCCTCGTACCTCCGTCCGCAAGTATTCCATCCTATGTCCCTGCGCTATCCTACATTTGTGTAGATTGTCAGACGGAGGTGAATAGGCGTTATAATGAGTAACATTTGCGAGCCAAACCAGAGATATGATATGCTATTCTGAGGAGGATACTTAGAGTGGAGCCGAGGAGGGGAGAAGTAGCATACTATTTTACATGGAACTGCATATCCATGATTATCTAATGACTGTCTTTAGGCACTTTAATGCCTTGCTCCATTTTTGACCTTCATGTACAATTTCCTATAAACTTTCTTATGTCTACGCGAGAGATAGACAGGCTAGATGCGTCGTATTTGGCAGGTGACTATTAAGTTGTCTAGTAATCAGTATTAATAGCGATAACACCATGAAGTGTCTTAGATTTGTATACAGGAGTGGACGTGCTTGTAGAATACACAATGCTTGTCGACTGCAGTCATTATCAAAGTTCAGTAAGGATATATTAGCTTCGCTCAAATCTAGAACATCATTAATTACTGCCGCTCGTTTTCTTCTATACGACTCTTTTGATGCTGGTGGAGGCCACTTAACTGCCGTAGCGTATCAACAGAAAGAACGTCCGCCGGACCTACTTTGGAGTATAAGTGCCTAAATAGGGGAAATATAAATAATTATTCTCCCCAGTCCCTTGTAGAGTACCATGTTGGAATATCCATAGACGAACCCACTGAGCAAAACTACCCATCTCATCGCCATAATAGTAAAGTTTGATGAAATACATTCTAACACTTTTATATTAAATATATATTCAATTAATCACCTATATGGCAGACTGACAACTACATTATGAGCTGATTAGCGCGGCGTTGATGCACTTTAACTTGCAATACGCCAACATCTGGACTTCCTTTTCCAATTATTCCGTTAGTAATATTACCTACTATCACCTGCCTAATGTGTGTATACTACTTGCCCAGTTGTATTTCGAAAACCGCAAAGAGCCATGAATATGCGTATGGAGACTTTCTCAGAAAGCAGGCCAATCCTAATGAACAAAAAAAGTTTCATGCGTCCTGCAGAGTTATATACGACATCATCGTTCATAAAGGTCATCAGTTTCTCGCAGTATTCTACGGTCGCCTTACTATCGACCTAATGTGTTAAGCGAATTACAAATTTACACTAAGACTACAGTGCATATAGTATTGAACTGATTGTTTCGATGCCCGCTTATGTATAGCAGCTGTCACATTATTTCTCTACTTGATCATTTGACACTCTACACAGTGGACTTACTAATCGACGTTGTAGAGCGTGTTTATCATTTCGACTAAAGGGCTTCATGTGCGTGGTGTGTGAACCCGGTGTCACCGCAGAAACGGATGCTGACCTTCTTCCATTGAGCACCTGAATCGCTACCTTCATCTCTTTTTGTCGGAGAGTCGCACGGGGTAGTTAATGCCGGCGCTCCCCTACAGTGATCTTTGCTGAGTTGTGGTGAATGTGGTTTTTTGGAACTCTTGATGATTTATGCGTTATTGACTTACCACAACCCTGTAAATGTTTAAGCTGTACGCACTTTTTAATGTCCACGTAAGTAATATACCTGCATTTTATAGACCAATAGTTCCAGATTTTATTTTTTCTGTATGAGTTCTTATGTACGTAGCTCATGTTTGGATATTACGTCAACCAAATTCCATTTGCAAATTCCAATCCGTAGTTTCCCGTAAACAATAGAAATTCTTGGTCATTCGAAAGCATCCCGAGTCACATCCAGTTCCAAAGCAGCATATAACCTAGATTATGTCCCGACGCCTATATCATATAGAAAGCAATGATTTGTAAAGGAATGGCTGACCTCGATAAATATTCTGTTCACAAAGACTTCTAGTTTTTGTCTAACGAAACCATGAGAGCCGCTGAGAGTATATAGATAGGCTTATGATGTGCCATGAGGAATTTCAGCATCATAATCCGAGCACCACGATTTAATTGCTTTTTTATTTACAAAGAACGCAACAAAGTTCCCTCAATGTGTTCTGCAGGTGTTCAGTGCTCAAAGGTCTGTAACAGCATATTGAATTGTAGTTGACACTAGCAATAAATATGAGTGTGTTAATTAGAGAAAGAAAGTGAACCATGAGCCCTCGAGTACCGTAGTACTGGAACATAACCGTAATTCCTCTTTACACAATGTATAGAATTGATCGCAATTCGTTGTATAACCAACGTGCCTGTCCACTTTTATAACCTCCGACATGGAAGATGAACAGAAAACTGAAATAAACGTCTAACAACACCAACAAACACAAAACCCATCCACAATCGTCGAGCACAGTTGTGTTAAGTATGAATAGTCCCTAGAGATACGGCATTACGAGAATTCTGCCGAGATTGAAAAAACATTGACTATACATTAATAAGTCAATGTCCCCGAGATATATCCTAACTTAATTTTGTGCTCAGATAGTAGGTGGAGTCTACAGAAAACTGGCTCTCCAACCTTGGCTTTCTGATGTCACCTTATCGGAGAGAAATCGCAACCTGAAGACACGAAAATCAGAAATGAAAATCTCAATAAGTGAGTTCAGAGTCAATCACATAGGAAAGGCAGAATCTATGTAGTAACTATCTCTTTGGCTAATGTCGATCTTTGCTAGTTATCTAAAATTGCCAGTGTCAATTGCATAGCCACAATATATACCAGCGTCCAAAAGTATATCGGAACAGTGATCAATTCTCGTAATCTGCATAAGGCTAGAGAACTCACCCTACCAAAACACAGATTGTGTCGCAGGAGACCCAAAATACGAGACCACTGCAAGATGTAACACTACCTCACCAGGTTAAGGGAATCAGTGTGCCTCAGAGGAGAAATAAATCTCCTAGGGCAAAATTTCATACCCGACCACCACACGCCGATGCATTTGTCTGGTTAACGCCGAGGCCTCTTGCACCGTAAAACGTTCCCACCACCTGGGACCACAACCTAACCTCGCACCGCGCGAACGTGACCCATTTCACATCGTGATCTATGAGTCCGGGCAATTCATATGTACCATATAATTGTTCCAGAAATATTGTTGAGTAAGTTTTTACTTACAACTCGCATACACAGTCATTATACCTGTGACTTAGTACTAGCCTTGATGTCAACAATCTTGAGGATTAGTTCGTTTAAAGGCAAATCATTGACTTGCCAAATGCCCATTATAGTAGATACTGCCTTGGAAATTTTTTTCTCACCTATTTCAACCTAATAGACTTAATGTATCAATCTCCATATATGTATCCTTGCCCTCGCTCCGAAATATTCGAAAGACAATCCAAATGTAACTATGATGCGAAGCCAGCACATCAGTCCCTGACTTTTATCACTTATAAAGTGTGTTGTCTAGACATCACTATACACCGCACCGTTACTCTGTGACCAATGATACAATCATGAAGTGTAACAATTAATGTCTATAAGGAGTTCATTACGAGTTATAGTCTTTCTTAGAAGATAAGAAGAGGCTCTCCAATTTTCTTAGTTAATCTCGCTGGAACACGACACTATTATATAGAGGATTATGTTCTGGGAGTGGCATGACCCATCATCCATCAATCAATCCACACTCCGTTCATAGCGATATTTACTGTCAAATCCAACTACATATATCAAGTCAAGGGGTAACAGTAAGAATTGTTTGGCGCACTGATAATGAACATCTACATCGGATCTAGAGAGAGAGAGACGGTCTGTGTATGTGTCACACAGAGAATGTCCGCTCTCCGATCTATCCTATTTTCAACACAACTTCTCTAACCAGTTTTTGGCCCCAAAAGAACATAGAATACACAGATGGGCCTGCACCACGCGCCAGGACGGTCTAAACCATATTGTATAATCCAATAAGGTGTCACCACAGACACTTCCTTCAGAAAACACACTCTCTTGTTAGGTACATCACCAAGTATTTATATACCTATGGAGGGTGCGGCCATTAGAAGTACGTTCTGGGCATTTACTTTGTCGATCCCTATTTGTTTTTTAAACGAACAAAATGAACTGCCGCTGCTTCTTGTCAATATGCCATGAGCCCCTTCAAAAACTTTGATCCATATATGCTGTCCAAAAGCCTTATACTTCTCCCGTTTTCAGCAAGTCTAACGTTGCTCCTGCATATATAGGCATGTTGAAGGGTTTACATACGTTCACAAGAACTCCAACTGAGCTTGTGTTTGTCAAAAGTTTCTATACCCTGGAATTACTCCTAGATTCGGGAATCTGAGGAGTTTTACACTTTTTCCTAATTTTTTGCTGCTGATGTATTGTCACCAAAGTTTCATGTTTTCTTTTGCCCCAAAATTAAAAAAACGCCCCCACTAGGAATTGTGCAAAAAAACTCTGATTTTTAATATTTCTGTAGCCGGTTAGCTAGTAGTGTCCGGCCTTTACCACTAATTTATACAACTCACTGTGTTTTGCAAATAACGTCCAATGAACATTTATATCCCGGATCGTGCGAAGTGGTTTCATATTCGCAAGTCTTAATCGGCTGAATGCATTTCTTCAGCCATTCTTCCACATTAAGTTGCATTTTGTTTTGCCCCCCATAACATAAAAACGAGCCCCACCATCGTTACGGGAGAGTGCTTCAAACCACCGAATTTAATAACTCAAGGGGCACTCTAATGTACTCTATTCCAATATTTTATTTATACTTGTTTGAGGCTTATTCCTACTTTGCATGAATAAGTCAATGCCACATATTGTCCAATGTAGTGTCGGTGAGCTGTAGATTTCCTTTTCTCAACAATTTTTTTACCGTGTGTGATTTAGAATTTTTTCTTTCACACCAAATTAATCAATCGGAATTATTTTTAGCGCTCCAAACTCTAAGAACGTGCCCCTACGTCTGGTGAATGGTTACTAAAACAACCTGTATCCTTAATAATACTTCAAACAGACTATGATCACTTTGTCAAATTATAGAACTTGATCCTTGGTCTTGCGAAATATTCTTCCTCAATACGACAATTCTATCATTCTGGGAATAATAGTGGATGTCTGTGTTTCTGCTCCAAATTTCGGTGGATTTACTGCTTCCTCACCAACAACTAGTTCATGCCTTTTTTGCTCCCAAAATTACATGAAAACAGATCGCTCCTCCCACGTAGGACATCCCGTAAGAATATTCAACCTGGATTTTTATAAATTCATCAATTTTGGACCTTATGTAGTTAAACTTTTCAAATTATACTGACTTTTTGGTTCCTTGCAATAAAGCTTCAGAAAGCTCCCGCAACATTTTATATTTCTGACACGACCCTCCTAATTGAGTTTTCTCCAAAATGTTTCGGCTGTAATTCTATGACCTTTACTCATCAACAGAAATCTTAGGCACACGGTGGCTTGTGCCTCCAATACGCAATGAACGTTCCCCCACACGTATGGGAAAATGTCATAACACCACCTGATTTCTGTCATTATTATCAAGCAATGTGACTATTGTCCTCACTTTTCACACTTATACTTTTGTTCATGAAGGTTAATGCAAAAATTCAATACCACAATCATAAATCAGACTCAACGCAATCCCAGAGAATGAATTTTCCGTAATACGCCTTTTCGGCTGGATGATCCCTTTTCATCCAATTTTGCATGTTCTTTTTTTGCCCCCAATATTGGACTCTCCTAAAAAACGCCTCACCATCCCACGTCTAGGACACTGTCAATACTCAACCCTCTATTTAAACCCTTTATGTGGACCGATTGACTTATGCAAAAAATAAGATTTGTTTTGGCTAAATGTAACGGTCAGACCCGTTCCCATGTGCCCTCTCATGATTGGTCACGTGACCCCGTGCACATCGCACACCACACTCACCTCGAGCAGCTGGCCGTGATTACTCCCGTCAACCTCGCTTTTTCCCCGTCGCATCATAGTTAGCGCCCAGCCGGGTCTGCGCCTTCTCTCCACACAGATATACATCATTCACATACCACCTCACCACCACGCTACTATATCCGGGCGACAGCGCAGCCCGGCCCGTCGCCACTTGTATTTATCTATCTGCCCCGCTCTACTACTACGCACGCACACGCTCTATCATCACACCGCGACACTGCGGTCCCCACTCCCCCAGTCATCACGCTATCACTGACGGCAGCTCCCCCCGTTCTCCTCCCTGCCGCATTTCCTCGCGCCCCACCACAGCCACAGCCATCACGTCACCACGCACTCGTTGACTCAACTTCTCCCGCGTCCCCCATCCTGTCCTGCATTGGTCACGTTCACGCACTCACATCCGGCACCACCTAGCCCCCCTGGGTTGTCGCCGGTACACTCTCACCCGACACCATGGTGACCGAAACCCCTTTTGCCGTTGTTTCATCCACTAACTCCATACAGCCGCACCCTTACGACACGACGCCCCGCCTCTCCCCCTACACCCGCATCACCACTATTCCTCCACCCCCACCCAACACCCCTCACCCCCCCACCCCCCCACCTCGTCGCTCCCCCCCCCCCCCCCCCCCCCCCCCCCTCACACCCACCGCACAGATCACACACATGCAGTGTAAGCCTCGCCCCATGATATGCTTTCCCACCGCCACCCCACCACCCCCCCCCCCCCCCCCCCCCCACCCACTCCCCCTCTCCCTCACGCCACACCCATCACGACACGCATCACCACCTCTCTCCCTCCTCCCTCCACTCACCCCCCTCCGCCTGCCTCACCATCTCGCATCTACACGCCCGCCACTCACACTCCCCATCACACCTCGAATTTTCCTGCCCCAACAATTTATCTCTTTCTTGCTTGATGGATCACTCCTTGCTTTTCGGACACCCCCCACATACCAGTTTCAGGATGCCATGCACCGTGGCCAGTTTTAATCCCATGAATGCTCCCGGCGACCACCCCTTTTTTTTTCGCACAATGTATACTCCTCATACAGCTTGACTGCTTAATTACACTCGTACCTGTTTTGCACACTATGTCGGCCATGGTCTGATTTTTTCTCTCAACAGGACGGCGCCTCCCGTAAGTGTGGTTGCCACTTCAAAGTTTGTCACCGCCCCCCGCCCGCCCCGCCCGAGGGCGCCAGTCCCTGTCTCTTCTCGCCTGTCCCTTACCTTCCTCGTGCCCGTGTTTATTACTACAGTTACACGAAGAAACGCCAGGCACAGTAAAGGGATTAAGTTACCCGTCAAGGGTGTTGCCGTCTTATAATCTTTCGTCAAAAAATTATGGAGGATAATACAGTAAATATGGTTCAATATGTAAACATCAGATATTGGAGAGGCTCATTGAGCATTGCACCAGCTAAACTTTGACTTCTGACTTAATTTAAATAATTTTGGGGTTCTACTACTCATTTTTATAACTTGTAACACTTAAGGTAGATACAACTGAAGCAAAAGGTTTCAAGACAAGTGGGGGGGGGGGGGGGGGTGGGACTATTTTGTGTAGTTAGAGTAATTCATGTTAATGTTTGCAACTAGTGAGGTTTTGACTTTTGACCTGAACTTAGTAATACATCATTTATCAAAGAGGGTTTTAAAATATATCTCGTCAGTGTCGGTTGAATGGTTCAGCCGGGGGGGGGGTGGGGGGGGGTGTCCTCAACCTCTAACTATACTTTTGGGTACAGACGTCCCGCTTTGAGATTTTTTCAATAACAACCCCATACTATATTCATATTTTGAAATCCCTTCATATTTTCCGTTAAATTCTGAACCAAAAATATTTTTACTTAAATTGTGATGTTCTGGTATAGTTGTGATCATGCAAGCAAGTGGTTATTGTTACTGTATAGCTCCCGGAATGAGTTATATCGTGAGGGAAATGTATTAATATTTTCATGGTTTAATTTTATTAGAGGAGCAATTCCAGGGATATTTAGCACGCATTGGATAGCAGATGGCTTAATTTGTTACCCATTGGTATATAGTTGATGAAAATTGCACCCCATTTGATATATTTGACTTGTAAAAAGCGACCATTCCAGCAGGCACGTCTGTATATCATATATAGGAAGCCCCCCCCGGTTAGAGTAGGAACTACCATTGTTAATCCGTAAAATTCAGACATGGCAGATTACCAACTTTTATTGATTGCTTTGTAATGCTAACTTTGACTTTCTGACCTGACTCAGGGGTCTTATACTCATAATCAACCCACATAGATTGAGTGATTATCTTACTGTTTTACGGTTTTCCACTCGAGAATTTTCACTCTATTGGAGAGTCACCATTGCGGTGAAGGGTGCAAAAAATTTAGCCTTGGCCTCAGGGCCTTGGGCAGGGAAGGGATTTTTTCGTGTCACAATGTGTGACACGGGACAATCGGTTTTTACGGTTATCCGATGACGCCTCATTTAGTGCCTCTATAGACACAGCCAGGAGATCTGTGGGACCTATTTCAACCGGACCCCACGGGTCCCCCAAATACAATATATACCACTAAGTAAAGGTATTCATGAAATGAGGAAGGACACAATGGTGTTATAATACTTGCATCTAGTGAGAGCCCTGATGCTGTTGAAAGAAATGCAAAGAGGACGATCTAACTAACAATGACTGACAAATACTATGAAACTACTGGGGAGGCATATACCTATCAGAGTATGCATAGGTCTGACCTAAAATTAGTAGATAACTCTGATGACACATGGAATAGTCATGGGGTGTGACAGTCAACAGGGCGAAGCTTACTACTACTGAGATGATCCAGCCTTGGTATGTCAGGGGTCCGTGGTTTCCCAGTTCTTGTTTTTGTATTTTGTTTTGGGACTTACGAGATGATACTGTTGTTATTTCGCTTTTCTCATGTCAACGAGAAGTTCTAAAAATATTGAAGGACATAAATTTATTAGTATCAGGTTGCACTCAATGACTTTGACTGCAAATAAATAGGCCATCTACTCTATGATTCGGTCC
Source organism: Ostrea lurida (assembly GCA_903981925.1). NCBI lineage: Eukaryota > Metazoa > Mollusca > Bivalvia > Ostreida > Ostreidae > Ostrea > Ostrea lurida. Next base: position 3,762 of record CAJDSM010144095.1, on the reverse strand, counting down.
TGCCATCAAATAATTATCAACGGATTTTCAAGTAACTGGGCGACATCAATTGTATAGAGTTGGGTATATGCTCTATCGACATTGCAGTTAGCGGTCATCTACTAAGCGCCCAACAATATGTATAGACTAATCTCAAGCATATGTTTTTACAGAGTACTGAAATGCACGCAGTGACTTTGGACTTGAACATATGAAATTATTACAAAATATTATTGAACAGACAGTGGCACTGACAGTGACCTGTGAAGCAATATGCCCGTTCGTCATAAGATTGAGGGTGGGGAATGGATGAAGCCTAAAATAGCAGGAAATAGTCAGTAGTCCAGAAGTTTAGTCTTAGAATGGAATGTTGTAGATAGGTGCAACACACACACTTTTGATCCACGACTGATCAGAGTTCTTTCCTTCAAATCAGCAAATTTCAAATAGATACTGATTTGCTTAGTGTTTGGTGATTGATCTTATAATTTGGAATGCTCCCGTTCTTCTTTCGTTATATGAATGCCAATTGCAAGAACATTGGTCGCACTCGGTATGTTGTAGAACATTTCTAGATATATAATTTTTACTACTATTTGTATTCTATATCAGTGTATTATAAACATATGAACATGCTGCGCCAATTTTTTTCTCTCGCCACTCGATTTGGTCCCTCAGTTTCGCTCGCATTACACAAAAAATTCTATGGGTAACCGATCCCGGAAATAAACCAACAATATAATAGTATATTATAGATTTTGTTGTAATATCATGGGACATTCCCGGTTATCTCGATTTTTTATTATATTTCTTTTGAGATTTGACATTGCTTTTCAATCATTGAATGATTGTAATCTAGTTCGATCCAGGTTTTTTTCTGTCTTTCTTTTTTTTAACAGTATCATTGTCGGTAACATTAAAATATGGAGGTATCGGGCAAAGGGTGCTTGGCTGTTGGTGTTTCCATTTAAGTAATGAACAGGTCAGCGATACATATTTTAGTATTCAATTGTTTTATCTTTAGAAAATACAATGAAAAGTGTAAAATATTTCTTTGTTGTTGTGGGTGATGAAGCATATTGTAGCATCATGTAAAAGACATCGGTAATACCCGCTAACTGTGGGTATGATTATTTTTCAATCTTGCTTACATAATCACTGATAAAACTCCAAAGAAAACTTATATTGTTCAATAAAGAGTTAGAGTCAGCGCGATAATGCAAAATTGCTAAGATGGGTAAGGCCTATATTATGCGCGGCGCTCGTCCAAAGTGTATCGTAGAGTAACGCTTTGTTACCGGTTCTATGCATGAGGGAGAATTGGCGTACGTTCTGCAAAGAAGATTCATTACGTATACATGCCACTACGGGTATTACATGGTGAGTCTCTTTCAAATTATGAGCGAAATCACGTATATCTTAATATGATCAAGGGGCTCTACCTGCGGTTGGTTTATGGGAGATAATGAGCGGATGAAGTCAAGATGGTGGACAGTATTGGAACTTACTTGGTTCTTCGGTTGGTACCTAGGTGGAATTATTGTCTCGCTATTTAAACAAGTAAGACTATCAGACTTGTACAAGGATAGGTGTCTCATTTGTTCTATTGGAACTTTCGGGAAATTGAAAAAGGTCAGAGAACTCGGAAATGTTTTAGCTGTTTAAAATATTTACAATATAGGGGGCATGTTATTATCAATTGGGATTTTTCAAAGCATTTATGGCGCGACATATTGGTTGAGCTTCAAAATTAAATTTTACATGAAATGCGAAGTTGGACAGAATGAAGATTTGTATTCATAATGCTGAAACGTGGGTAAAATTTCTACCGCTGTAAATTTATGCAATGTCTTGAGGCAGGTATTTACAAGAAGGAGTATAGCGATCCATTTTTTTTAGATATAAGATTTCAAATGTTATTGTCCTTGTATTATTTTATATATATTTTATACAGTAAACAATCTTTTGAATTTGATATGTCTCATTTAGTCGATATTTGGTATATGTCGTCTTCTTTTTTTATGGGTTGGTTGTAATTGTTGTTTTCGCACTCTTTTCCTCGTTTCCAGGACAGAAGGAAAACGTAACATGGCAGCACTACCTAAATCATGGATTGTATTCCTTTGAACTCGGGTGAGTGAACGCACTGTAGGGCTGCACCGAAAATGATAAAGATGATTAATCTAGCATAGAAGTCTTCTTTCAAAATAGAGGAGAGTACTGTTTTTGCACTACATCTCAGAGATATTTATAGAACCTAATATTACCAGCTTGGCATGTTGGGCGATTGGGCTGCGGGCTGTCTCATGACGTCACAAATGGTATCTTCAGGTTTGGACTCAATACAGCAGTCCATTGTAGATGTTTGGCTCGTCCTGTGACATCTTCATTTAAGGAGAATTTTTTGGGAGGAGTGCATATTGGATGATAATATCATATACCTAGTGTAAAATATTGAGTTTAGTTCAGCTAGCGTGGCATGTTGTAGGAGTTTTAATGCAAACAGATAGTGTTTCCGATCAAAAAAGAACAGGTTATTATACAGTAGGCATAGATGTTCGTGGTGCGCGATTTCATTACCTTTCTCAGTATGCATAAAAGATGGCTATTACACACTGTACATTGTGTAAGATTTTTTATACAAATAGTAGGATTTTCCACAGGAATTATAGAAAATTTAGAGTATCTTTGTGGGCGTATAGCAGAAGCTTTGTAAGGTAAAAGGCTGAAGTGTACTTATTTAGCAACTACGAAAGGCTAGAATACGAAACAGTGGAGGGGGTTATGAAGGTTCCAAGCAATCAAACTCTTGAATTAGCCCTTTCATGGGGACCTATATCAAACACGTTGAGCATCGGAATGTAGTTAGAGATCCTAATAATGTAATTCTATTTATTCCATCAGTCTTATAAGAGAACTGTAGCCGACATGGATATGACATATTAAGCAGATGGAAAGTTTTAATTCGCATTTCTGTTAAATGAATTGAGCGAAACTTCGTTTGCGGGGGGTATAATGAAGACCTATTCTAACTCGGATCCCCAGAGGGGTGGAAAAGATGAAGCAATTGAAATGAAAATGGAAAACTCTGTGTTGTTTTTTGTTTTGAATGCGCTGGGATATACATGTATGGAATTGAATATGAAAAGATGAAGATAACGAATAACATTAGTGATAAATCTCACAAGTCCTAAATGGAATACAGATTAAGACAATTACGGACCCCTGGGTATACATGTGCCAGAGGTGGGACCATGCGTCTATGAATGAAAATAAGTATTCAAATAGTGTATCTTTTAGATCCACAATGCAAAATCTTCTTTTATTTGTTCATTCATATTTTCTTTTTTCTGATGATTTTCACATTTGATAGATCTATAAGATTTGTCTTACTGTCTTTCATTAATGTGCAGGCAAGCTTGATCTGCAAAATGAAAATCATTAGTGAATACAAAAATGCGTTGCCATTTTCTTGTAAGTAGTTCTAATTATTGATATATAGTTCTAATTATTGATTGACTCTGAAACGACTAGTATTTTGTTTGAATACCTACATTTATATACTTCATTTGAATAAAACGGTACAGTGGGACATCCATGCTGTACAATACAACGTTGTGTCGTGATTCTCTCAGAGTGGCTATTGTACCTTGGACAAAAGCCTGTAAAATAAGGCATCAATTAATGATAGTTTAGTTATTATTGATATATTTCTTTTTCCACGGCCTACCCATATCAGCTTGTGGCCCCCTTCTATAGACCGTGGGCCAGTAACACATTACC
>CAJDSM010144085.1:0-15438 GCA_903981925.1 Ostrea lurida | reverse complement strand
GCAAACCGAATAGATAGATATATTCCATATTACTATGAATGAGTGGGCAAATATGTAAAATTTGTAAAGAAAGAAATCCCAACAATGGGATTTCCAATCACCTCGAGAAAGACCTAATTCATTGGAAACAGTACCATAGTATTCTACATAATTGTTTTGGTGTACTGGCCCGCACCGACATGGTTTGGACTTATGTTACTTTGCTGCATGGGGCTTGGATTTGTTCATGGATTTTTTTTACATGTATTTTTTTTACATTTATTGTTTAGATGATATTCGTTGAGTTCGATTTGGTTTTTAGTCATTGTCGTGTTATTTTTTACCTGAGTTTGTCTGTTTTTTTAGGTATGTGGGCTGTGTGATTGATATTCGTTATGGATTCGTTATCATATTATTGCGTGTTTTTGAGTATGGTATTTGGGCGAGCTCGGGAAGTGATCTTCACCGTTTATCGGATTTATTCTTGAGTTTTATGGCTGATTTTGTGATGTTGACAGCATATAATAGTTTTTTTTTCGTTGAGAGTTAGACTCGTCCTTATTGTGTCTGCTATAGATGGATGGTTTTTTTTTTTTTTCATATATTCTGCATGGATATCCGTAATTGAAGAGATAGTTGCTTTTTATTTGATATTGGCCATCTATTGCATTTTCTTGCATTTCGCGATCGATTGATACCGAGATGCTAGTCATGTATATTTAGTTGATACTGATATGATATTGAGTAGTACGGTAGTTTTATATAGTAGATTAATCTGATTTGTCCTTTGTTACTTAAGTCTAGGTGTGGCGTAGTATATTGTATGTTTGATGGACGCGGATTCTGATTATTTCTGCATGCTTGAGTATTCATTCATGATGATCAGATTTATCTTTATATTACTGGGTCAATTGTCTGTTAGTTACTTTCAGTATACAGCTTCTTGATTTGGTTTTGGTGTGTACTTGAGATCCTTGTACGCACTTTCTCCTCTCTGTGAATTGATTATGGGTATACATTGTCTGGTACTATGTGATTTTGTGTTCAGGAGTCGGTCTAGAGTGGTGATGGCAGTATGGTCTTAATGAATTTCATTTTTTTCCTGCTGATTTTTGGGTGGTATTTTTTAGTTTTGATTGGTGTAGTTTACGATTATACCATCTGCTTTCATGCCTTTGTTACCGCATACTATAATCGCCGCGAGATTAGTTCTGGAGTCATTGCTAGATCTTTAGACTTATTATTGGACTGCATTTCTCTTGCATTTATATAAGGCTTCATCGATTCTTATGGTCAGTGGATAGGAGAATCATTCAGTGCATCGTGCCGCTTTGCATCTGTTTGGTAGGCACGCATGTATATCATGACTCTCTGACAGCACGTGGAGAGTGCCGGTGATCTTTTGCAATTTAGTAGGTACTAGTGCAATATGGTGATCGTAATTAATCCGTTGCTCTGTTTGGTTGAGCATGTATATCACTTAGTGGTAAGTCCTTCCAGGGACAGACATGTGTCCGCTGCCTTTAATTCAGTTTGCCCTTCTTCCTTCGTTACTCATGGCGCACGTAATTCTTTACTTTTTTGTTCAGATTCAGTTCTGTTCACCAGTTTCCCCGATGCCCATGCTATTTATGCCCATGGACCAGCATGGATCTTGTTATGAGCTGCATTCTGTGCAGACTTTATACTGCATACGATATTTATTTCCCGTTCCGGCTACGTTTCCTTTGTGCAACCCTTGTTACTGTCCATCAGTATGCCTACCCGGAATCGAGGAGAGGCACTGCCTGTGTTCGATGCCGGTTGTTCATCCTTTCTGTGCCTTCGGCCCGCCGGCCTCCGTGGTTCCTGAGCACCATGTGCCGATTTGTCCCTGTTCACATCTTCCCCCGTTTGTCACAGGCAGTTGCCCCTGCCGGCAGCTTGCCCCTGCCCCGTTTCCCCCCTCCACGATTCTCTCCTGCTGCTCTGTGCCACATTCCAGGCGCTTGGCCTGTGTGGTTCTGCACACCATGTGCCCGCCACTTTGTCCATTGTTACCACACATCTTCTACCAGTCGTGTCCCCCAGGCAGTTGACTGCGCACCAGCATTGGCACCTGCGTTCACACGCTACAGTTCTGTCCCTACCTGCTGTCTGTTGCCACCTAATCCAGGATCGCTGAGCTGTGTGGTTCGAGACCTGTGCCCGCATTTGTCACTGTTCCCACTATTCTCCGTCCGCATCACAACCAGGACGTTGCCACTCACGTGCACTACCTGGTGCGTTAACCCGCTCACAGTTGTCCATCACTGCTGCTCTTGACATACAGACCCTGGCCTGTGTGGAACTGAGATGTGCGCCTTTGTCCATGTTCCCATATTCTTACACGTCGCGTCCCGAGTTGCCACACTCGACAGCTTTGGACTGTGTTCCACGTAACAGTTTCATCCTGCATGCTCTGTGCACTATCACGGCTGCTGGCCTGTGTGGTTCCTGAGCACACTCTGTGAGATTGTCGCACTGTAATTCACCTAATTCGTCCGTCGCCGTCCACAACCCGGCAGTTGACTGCGGACAGCTTGGCACTGGGTTACGTCAGTTCTCCCTATGATGCTCTGTGCCACATATCCGGCACGGCTGGCTTCTGTGGTTTCTGCGCACATGTGCAGCAACCATTTTGTGGACGCCGACGCGCCACGACGACTCAACGTGTTCCTCATCTGTCGCTCCGCTCCGAGCAGCGACCCCTGACAATCTGCCGCCGTGAGCACACCAGTGCGGCACTGATTTTATGACCATTTTCTCACCAGGGCGATCACACTCACTCACTATGGACTCGGTCACCCACCACACTCGCCACCTTGATTTGTCAACTGTCATGGCACAGCCCTGTACCCACTTCAATGCTATCTGCCAGCAGTGGCCACCAGTGCGGCATCACTGGCATTAAGAGGCTGCAAGAGAATGTGTGGAGATGATTGGACGCTGAGTGAGTACACTATGAGTACTCACACATCTTATGGGACAGTGGCCTACACCGCCTTACACTAGTTACAGAATCAGAACGTGAGAGCATCTTGGTGGCACAGATGTATTACAGGCTATAAAGCGCGATGGCATGAATCAGCATTGACTTTAAGAGCGATCGACAGTTCATAACGATACGTGTAGAAGGTGTAATCACATCATATCAACAAATAGAGGTCGATGAGGAATTTCTTCAGCTGCCAATATCATTCGCCACTATGAGGCATTGACTATCAACGGGGCAGAGCTCATCCTGATATCTATCGTAGTGATCAGGCTGACCCGACTATAGCCAGCCACGGCGATCTAGCAGTTAATAACACATGTGAGTAGTAAGGTGTTAGAACGTTGACCTACGACGGGTAGGCACTTTGCGTTCACAGATGTTCACTGACCATTCTGGTTCTGGCTTCTGTAATTTGGTTCTACCCCAGGCCTTGCATCTGGCTCCTGCTGCGCCACCATCGTCCACTCTGCTCACTGACGCCTGTCTACACAGCTTCTTTTCGCCATCTGTCACTCAGATCTCTCTCACCCCACACCGGAGGAGGAGCGAGACGCATTGAGCGTGCTCGCTGCGGCACGCCGACTGCTGCATACCATGGTCTTCGACAGACGTTGGCCCATTGGCGCCACCCGCCTGATGCACAGATTCATGCCGTGTTCGACACACATGCAGCCTACACTCACGCTGGTCACTCTACTTACTGCTGCCCAGTCAGTAATAGGTACAGTCGGCTCTACGTGTCGCACTTTTTTTGCGCCTTGCTTTTGGGTGAAGCCTACCTTTTTATGTCTCTGAACTTTGAGCCATCTAGATTTCTTACAACTCAGCCCCACCACCTTTTTGTGATATAAGCACTTTTTGGTTCTAGAGCACCGGCTTTGGCCACCGCGCTGTTCTACATTGCACACCCTTCCTGCTCCACTATACTACTTGGTCCCGCCTGTGCTCTACACTATGACTTTTGTTTTCAGTCCTATTGTCGAGAGGATTCGGTTTGCCTCCGTCGTCTGTCTGTCCGTCGTCTGTCCTGTCTGTCGTCCAGTCCGGTATCGTATTTTCCGCCCTTTTTTCTCTCTGCTGCGATGACTTATTTCACTTTTGGTACACATTGCTTTGGGCCTACCCGTTACGATCCACAGTTCGCAGTTTGGTTTGATCGATCCATTCCTTTGCTGCAAGTTAATGGCCCTTGGCCTTAAGGACACCCTTTCATATTTACTCCACAGTGTTTCGCACCTTTGTTTTCTCACCTGCTTGCCGCTCTCCTTGTCGTCGCCTGCCTGCGTTGCGGAAGGCCCATCTACAGGGTCCCTTTTCGTCGTCTGGCGTCGTCGGCGTCCTACACTTTTCTGTCCACCATTTTTCCCGCCACACTCAGCCACGCCTCTGATCTTTGGCCACCAGAGCTCATCATGGCGGCATGTATGTGCGCCAGTTTCGCCCTCTGCGCATGTCCACTTCCTGTTTGACGCAGGCCCTTCGAACTATCTTTTCCATGGACACTTTCTGTCATTTTTCTCAGGACCCACACAGCCCCTTGACTTTGGCCGAAGCATCCGTCTGGCACTGTACTCGTGTCATCCAGTTTTCATCTGTCCGCGATGTCACACTTCCTGTTTGCACGCGCTTCGCATATTTTTACCATGGCCTTCTGTCCCTTTTTCTCCGGAACCCCCCAGGCCCGCTTCCTATAATTGGGCAAGCGCATCGTAATGCGACCCACTGTAAACGTGTACGCAAGTTTCCCACGTCTGCCGTACGTCAACTTCTGTTGAGTGCGGACTTGAATTTTTACCACCGGACCCATTTTCCTGTCCACATTTTTCTCTGGACACCACACCCAGGCCAGCCTCCTGCTATTTGCCGGCTCACGTATGGAACCCTGTCTCGTGGTCAACGCCGTTTCCCATCTGTCGCATGTCCAACTTCCTTTTGACCACCGACTTCGACATATTTACCTGGCCCATGTCTGTCACCATTTTTTCTCACGGACCCACCACGGCAGCTTCCTGGTATTGGCACACGCACATCCATATGGGACATCTGTATGTGTACGCAGTTCCATCTGCGCATGTCACTTCCTGTCTGCCGTCACTTTGCTTTTTTCCTGACCTTTCTGTCACCTTTTTCTCAGGACCATCGGCCACAGCTTCCTGATATTTGGCAGACGCACTTCAAGTTACTGGCCCCTGTAATCGTGTACCCACGTTTCCTTACTGCCACATGTCCTTCCTGTTTGCTGCACTTTATTTTTTTGCCCACCATGCACCACTTTGTCACACAGTACGACTTGGGGCTGCACTTGCAATTACACTATGCTTTCTTTCCATAACATCTCCCCTGGCATCTCAATTATTCATCTTTCATCCTGTTAGACTTGCACTTGTCATTCTGGGGTACTTGCCCGCACTCAATTCTGCACACCACCTCTCTATATACTTTTCTGCAACATGATGACATTCTTTATGCTGGAGTCATTTTTCCCCCCACTGGATTATACTTTGGCAGGCCCATTTCTTCCCTGGACGACTTACACTGTTTGACATATTTGGATCACCCTTGCTTTGCCCATACCAGTTAAGACATACAGTTCGCCAGTTTGGTTCGATCGCCTCCATTACCATTTTCCACTGACGTTTGGCCTTGGACTTGGACCTTTCCATAATTATCCGTTTTCCGCCTTTTTTTCTCCACCTGCTTGCCAGATTTCTATTGACATTCTGTGTCACTTGCTTTTGCCTCAGTACAGCTCCAGTTCGCGTTTTGGCTTTCCGATGATTCATTTTTACCACCTGCGTATCATGGTCCTTGTTCCTATCCAGCTTTACCCCATCATTGCTCGCACATGTTCACATAGCTACATGCCTTAGCATTTGTTGCCAGTCCTACTTTTGTACCCCGTAACAGGCGGACCTTGTACTTGCGCTGCCATACTCTCCGCATGCTTGTTCCTCTTACACCCACGTGGTGATTTTCGCCTTTGCCTTTTAATCATATTTCATGCTGTTTGGGGCACTTAGATCTTCCATCACACCACTGCACACCTGCACAGACACTTTTCACACCCCTGATCCAGATCACTTTTGCAGCCATTGTTTACTTTCATTTATTTTGCACCATTTTCACATGCGATTTTCACACTTCGTCAGCACCTACTCCTTTGTTTTGACCCACCTCTTTGACTGATTGTACAGTATTGCTTTGGTTATATCATTAATCACACTTACCGAGTGGCAGACTCTGCCAGCGAATCCCGACCATGCCATGAGCGCCCACTGTGCAGTTTCTGTATCGTTAGGAGTCTTACTACCATTGTACGATGGTGACCCAGTAGTTATTTCAAATATAATGTTTTCCTTTTTTGATTTTCATTGGGTGACTGAAGTTATCCAAGCATGGCAGCAATAATTCTCGCCGTTGTGCTTCATGCATTTTCTACATGATTAACTACCGTTCCTCACCTGATGAATCAACAAGCAGTGCATTTTTTGTAATTATTTATATAATTTCTCCACTCCACTTTTTATATACGATATACCAGTTTAAGTCCATTAAATTCTCAATCAATGAACTAGGGCTGCGTATCGGCGTGAAATTTGTCCGTATCGCGATATTATGCGATATGTTTTTATGTTTGCAACTTATTGGATATTTTCCCAATACGATACTACAACTACTTTTTCTTTTATTCTCATTGATTTTTACAGATTTTTTTCCATTTGCGCACTTATGAAATACACAAAAACCATCGATTGTTGTTCTTGATATGTGTCCAGAAACCATACTATGACCTGGTTGCTTACTCCGTTGTTTCTAGTTGGAGTGCAAACTATTATTCTTAGTTGTTTCCATTCACGAATGTTTCAGCCATTGATAACGTATATTTTGATATGCAGGATCTCGAGTTTACGTTTTCTGAGCCCCAAGCAATCTTCGCCAATATAACGATATGACATAACGTACGCCTATCTTGTTATGTTCAAGTACAACGATCGCCAATCTAATCGGAATCATGGTCATTATACAATAGCCCTATCATATTGACCCTTTAAAAGGCAAGGCATGTTACAACTCGTTTATTTGGTCAAAATAACCGGACAGAATGGTACTAAACCAAATGCGAGCTAATCTTGCACAGACTGATTTTCATTTCTTGATTGAGGGAGTAATGTACAAGCATCAACATTAATACAGGATTCGTGACAGTCATAGTGCACTTTGCCATGCGTATTTGATATTTATGTAAACATTAATCAATCGTCACGCATTTGGTTTCTGTCCAGTCGTCCCGAGTCCCACATAACTACAAGATAGCATATCCTGCTGTTCAGTTTTGTGATCCTTGGGGCCATATATGCATTTACAAATTTTTTTTCAGATAAGCTGATTCAAATATCTTTGAAAAGTCCCCACCGACTGAACGGCATGGCCCGTTTGACTCGGTGTAGAGCTAAATGGGGCTCCTGTAGTCCTGGTCGCACTTTCGACAGGCTGTTAGTGCTGGTACCTGTGACTGTCAAGTCCAGTGATACAACTCATACAACCAGTACTCTTGGTGCAACCCATGGGGATCTCAGGTTAGAAATAGGTCCATGCCATCCCTTGTGTGTCGTAGCTAGGACTGAACGTGAGCAGATCTTTTGGATTGGACCACCGGAGCCAGATGTGTCACAGCCAGTGTGTGGCACCGATAAAGATCTCCTCCCTGCTCACCAAGGCCATGATGCGTAGCCATAGGCTCTAACGTTTGCCCAAGCCCTTCACTGGCGATGGTGCACGCTTCCCATACGGATGCCAATTTCAAAGTGGACGTAACAACATACATAGATCATCAAATTCATCAATGTCATTCTTGATTTTTTTTACCTTCATATACAGATTTCAATGACTTGTACTGCTTGCCGGCCTGCTCATGTCATACACTGATATTCCATATTCCAGAATACTACACATACTTCCAGAGAGCAAATGACATCCTCTTCTATTAATGGTAACTTAAATGTTGTGAAAGATTTGAGTTATTATATATTCATGAAGGAAAGACCCTTATTATATATCTTATTATAATTTTTGTGCAGATTTTTACACATTAAGGGCTGTTCAGAATACTACCATGGGGGGGTCGGGAGGTGACACTTTTCCCATCCACCCACCACCTCTTTTACTTTCGCCCCATGACATCTTTCGCACACTCTATCCTGCCCATTAACAGATCCCCTCAGCCCTCCACCCACCATCCAGCCACTGCCGCGCCCCCGTTGGGAGTCGATTGCCCATTTTCCACTTAGACCGCGGCACCACGTGCTCTGGTCGTGCCACGCGGTGCGACACATGGGACTACGTGGACCCTCCAGGATCGTGTTGATTTGACGTTTTCCTGAGGCGAGGCTGACATTCTGGTTCACGGGAACATCTCCGTGGAGCCCGCGTTGTCTCCTTATTCCTCCGTGTATGTATCTGTGGTACATCAGACATCGATAGCATTTTTTTTCTTTCATTATTTCACTTCATATGTAACCCCACATATGACATGAAGCACGTCCCTGGTTACCTACCACTGAGTTTACGGGTGTTTTTTTTTTTTTTTTTTTCTACATGCGGCACATACTTTACCCATGTATGAGCCTTTGTTCTAGATACAGCATGACAGTTCTGCTTAGACTTCGTCGCAGCTTCTCCCCACCGGCCTTTCCCACCTCTTTTAGACGCTCACTTGCCGACTGCCACACCTGTGTTGTTCCACCACTTTTTCTGCCACCGTGCACCACGGGATCATTTGACCTGCCACCGGTATATCTTTGAGTATCAGCGCATATGTTGACGCGACTTACCTGCGATGTTTAATTCACAGGCACATTTTGATAGTGCTATGTAGGCAGCTACGAGTGACAGTTGACCACACTTGTCTTTTATCTCTCTCTCTCTCTCTCGTTCGCATCCATACCTCATTTTTACATTCGTGTAACGTCAGTTTCTCAGACCGTTTTAATTTTTTTTCTGCTGTGGTTATAAAGATCGACTTGCTTCACATCTTTTCGCTGCAGCGCCACTCTGGGTTTCGCCGCGTCCACTCTACACGCACACTGTGGTCTCCATTCCACACCACCTCGTCCGGTCCATGTACCTTGTTTCACGGCACGAGCCGCACGACGGATCTCTCCACCGAACATTTTATAAGTGGTCCATATTTTATTATCTCCTGTATGATTGGACCACTTCTTGACACGTTATTTTGTGCTTCCCGATTTATCGACTCTTCTCAATGCACTTGGCACACCAGTCCGTTCCGACCGCAATGCGTGCACTCCGATCACCTTTCCCCTTTCCTTCAACACACTGCAAGGTGCTGACGTACACACTACACACATATTTCCTTATCTGGTGTCGATCACCTGTCGCTTGGACATCACACTACTACGGGAATTCTTTACTCCCCCACCCCCTACTTTTTACATCCGCTCATTGAATCTCGCAAGTACGTCGTCCTCATGGGGGTTAGACGCACGCACATCGTGGTTTGCATCACGGTATCCATCCCGTATGTGGCACTTTTTCTTCTTTGTTTATTAACATTATTCTTCATGCACTGATTCGTATAACTTTATACTGCAGATCGGACAGCGAAGCGACGGCGAGAGAGAGGAGTTTGAGCGAGCTATTGCGACAGAGTTTTACACAGGGACCCAGGCGCTTATTTCCACCAGGGTTTTTCCATCCATTGCCATACTCACCAGACAACACTTCCCCCACGTGGGGTTCGATTTGTCAATTTTCTTTCACGATACCTTGTGTGTCTGGGGTGCGCGGGTCCTCTTGACGTTGGGTCTGTATTGGCATTACACACTCCGCGGCACATGAGGTCTCCGTGGACTTTCTACAGTAACTTCCACGTCCTCGCTACACCACAGACTCGCACAGCACGGGCACTACTGTACCGGACATTTCCATCTCGGAACCCGTGCCAGCCCTTTTCGCATTTTTTTTACACACACGGCCAGCATCCTACTAGCACAATATCATTCGACACCTGATGACCCACCCATGATACACCTTTTTCCTCCCCCCACCGGATCTCCATGTCTAGCCCCCCCTCTACCACTCGGTTGCCGCCCGCCCCCGTTGGGTTCTTCTGGACTCGCCTATCATCTCAATGCTGTTGGGTCATTGCCTTGATCTGGTGGCTTTGCCTGATTTGACAGACCTGCTTTTCTTTGATGATTTTCTTTGCCTTGGTCTTCGTCCGTCGTCGTCCTACTGCGTTCCACATTGCAACTTTTTAACTTCTTCTTGACTAACTACACCCACGTCAAATTCTTCTTCACACATTGGTATGCAAGCCTCTTTAGACAGGGGCACCTACATTGTACCATTTCAGTCTCTTGCACCCCTGGGGCTGGGGGGCCGGGGCACTGCCAGTGCCCTTTCCCCCATCTTCTTTCACCGCCAATGTCGCGAGACCTATGCTAGTGCGTAGAGCAGGAGGCTCTCCCCTAATCCCACCAGCACGATCAGGGTTCCACCGGGTAGGAGAGTCCGCCCCAGGAGAGCCGACCCACTTGGTCTAGTGTATATGTGTCCTTGACCATCTCTACATCCCCCATGACTCACATCGCGCCCCATCCACTCATCCCCCACTCGCTACATTTGGATGCGCCAGGGAGTTTTCTCTTATTGTACATCCATCAGAGGATGACCTAGGGTGATCTTCTCACCACCCCGGAGGGGGCACGCGCAGCTCACATCCACCACCACAGGAGACACCCGATACACATATCATATCGCACCCTGCTCTCTCCCACCTTTTATCATTATTCAGTCCTAGCATTCACCGCAGTGTTTTTCACCTGTTTTCCACTTCTCTGTCCAGTTTGCCCCGCCCTGGGGTCGGACCCCTCCGGGGATCACCACATTACAATTTTGGTACAGGCTTCCGCTCTACATCCTCATGCATTTAGTTTTCTCCACCATTGTCGTTGTAGACAGATTTGAAACACTTTCACTCTTTGGCCTGTTTTCCCCACCGCCCCACGGCCCCAAGGGGTGCACGCGAACCTGAATTTCAATCTTATTCCCCTTTCCAGATGCTGCATACAAATTGAAGACATTGCTGGTAGTATCAAGAAGACCGTTTGTTCACATTGTTCGCACGATGACGAACGACAAGACCAAGCTGCCATACGAAACATTCTTTTAACATCCATTGTCTTTTCTACATCCATGCAATACCAGCCACCAGTATCACGGCCAATTGACCACATCCATTTATTTAATTAGGGCTATTCCAAAAATACACACGGGGGGCCGGCAGCCATTTTTTTTACATGGTGTCGTATATTTCATTTCTTTTTTTTAGTCCGTGATTGTTACACTTTTTTTTCTTTCATGGTGTTGCCTTCAGTTCTTCGTAATTATTTTTGCATGTATGTATCCTGACGTGTTTGTAAACACAACTTCGAAGGGGGCAACGTTTTCCGAGATTTAATCTTTACAGTAGTGCCTCTTTGCTGTGTCGGACTTTTGTTTACGAAGATCGTTTGCATGTACTGTAGAAAGTCCACGAGACCTCAGTTCCCGGGGTGTGTATGCCCATAGCCAACCAACTTCCAAGGACCCGCGCACCCCACACCACGACTCTAATCGAAAAAGATGTACCAAACCACCGCCACTGTTTGTTATTTTTTTTTTCTTATGTTGTTATATTTTTTTTTCACTTTGGATTTTTACACCACCCATACTCTCATGTGTTTTAAATATTTCTCCTTTTTCTTCTCTGTTAAACTCTCTCACACCTCTCTCAACTCTCTTCTCCTCTCTCTCTTCTCTCGATCTCATATTTAAATGTAACGAAATCATTGCATGATATATGTAATTAACACACAGATTAACAATTCGACTACTTGCTTGTAATATCCGTATCAACACGATTCTTCGTTGTTCTGTCTAACCCTTTTCCATAGACTGTATTCGTTTACTGGCGATCATTACGGATACAAGTAGGGGTGTGTTGTGTGATAAACTCCCGTTTTTATGTCAGCGACTTGAGACACCCACTATAGAATATATTTGTGTGACTCAGTACACTTCATTTGTGATACAAGTGGGAACAGGTATACGATCACTCATTCCAGTGTCTTAACGACGGACTTTTTTTCCCCATTTATTGCGAAACATGATAAACTTGAAGTCCAATAAACCTTTCACGATTTTTCACATATACAATGTATAAAAATACTTCTGACCCATCATAAACTATCGTTGGCTATGATCCTCGTGCGGCTTCTGCCGTTGACCAGTACATGTACCATACGCGTGGGAATTTTAGACATCATTTCGTGATATATGCGAACGCGCGCAGTTTTGGCGCATTCATTCGAAACAGTTGAACAGTCTGTAATCCCTGTATATATAACCACGAATAAAACACGTTCTTATACACTGACTTGTAGTCCAATGAATTAAGTATGGCATGGGAAGCGGCAGAGCAATTAAACACAGTTGTTTTCCCTTCACTGTTCGTTATCTTCTGCCTTTACATAGCACTATCAACGATTTTCTTTTCTTTATTAATTTCATTCGCAGTAAATTCGCTTCCATTTTGCGCATAGTACTTCAAAGATGCATATACCGGTTTCATTCAAATAAGATCCCGTGTTGCACGTGCTAGACAAAAGGTGGTGGAACCAACACAGGTGTCGTCGGCCATTTGAGACTCTAAAAAAGAGGTTAAAAAGTCGCGTGGTAGAAAGGCGCATAACGATATAAACAAGAAACTGTTCATAGCATATCTAGAATTCAAAGTCCATACAATGTTAAAGTATTTTCCGCATTTAGAAAAAAAAAAAAAAAAACACCCCGTAAATCTCATGTTATTAACCAGGATCGTGCTCCGATGTATTTTATGTTGTGTAATATGAATTGAATTAATTAATAAAACAAAAAAGATCTATCTTATTTTTCTGATTCCATCTCAAATACATGTACAGGAGGAATCATGGAGACAACGCGGTGGCATCCACGGATGATCTTCCGTAACCTATAATTTAGCTCGTCTAGAAAACTTATACCAACACTATCCTGGAGTCCACTGTGTTTTATCCCATTTTTTCCAAACCGCTTTGCACGACCAAGCACTTGTGTCCGCGTCGCGTCACACGTGGGAAAATGGCAATCTACTCCCAACTTTTTTTTTTCTTTTTTTCTTTTTTGGTCAGGGTGGGGCTGGATTTTTTTTTTTTTTGTGGAGGGGCTTGAGTTTTATCTTTTTTATGGGTCATTGGATAATGAGTTCTTAAAATTTGATGGGTCATGGGGCGAAATAAAAATTTTATTGTATGGGTGGTTGGTGGATTTGAAAAGTGCCTCCCGACCCCCCCATGTATTTATTTCTGGAACAGCCCTTATATGTAAAAATTGCACAAAATAATTATAAAAGATATCATAATAAGGGTTTCTTTCCTTCATAATATATTCATAACTCATAATTCTTCACAACATTAAATGTTACCTTAATGAAGAGGGATGTCATTCTCTCTGAAGTATTGTAGTATCTTGAGATATTGTGAATCATTCTGATTGCATTGAGCAGGCCAGGCAAGCAGTCAATCATTGAAATCTGTAATGAAGGTAAAATAAAATCAAGAATGCATTGATTGATTGATTGATTATTTATTTGAATATTTAAATCCTATGGAGACGTACCCATTGCCAGTGAAGGGCTGCAAAATTTAGGCCTAGCTCGCATTATGGCCTTTGAGCAGGGAGGATCTTTATCGTGCCACACCTGCTGTGACACATAATGGCCTCCGGTTTTTCCGGTCACATCCAAAGGACTGCTCCGTTCAGTCGCCTCTTACGACACACAAGGGGATGCTGGGGACCTATTCTAACCTGGATCCCCATGGGTTTGCACCAAGAGTACTTGGTGTATTGAGTTGTATACACTGGACTTTACATCACAGGTCCAGACTATCAGCCTTGTAATTGCTGACCAGACTACAGGAGCCCCATAAGCTCACCCGAGTCAACTTGGCCATGCTGTTCAGCTGTTGTGACTTTTCAAAGATTATTTTTAATCAATCTTTATTCCCTAGAAAAAATTTTAATTGCATATTATGGCCCCAAAGGATCACAACTGAACATGAATTTGATTCTATCTATGTTGTTTATGTGTACTCGGGACGCACTGGACAGAAACCAATGGGTATTTGATTAATGTAATACATAAAATATGCAATACGCATGGCAAATTGAATTACTGTTCACTGAATCTTTTCTTATACATGTATTTCTTTTACAATTTACATTGCCCTCATCATAGAAAATGAAAACATATTCGTTGCAAAGTAGCTCGATTTGGTTTTTAGTACCATCTGTCCGTGTTATTTTTTACCAAATAAAGAGTTTGTACTGCCTTTTCCTTTTAAAGGTCAATGATAGGGCTGTGTGATAATACCGATATTCCGATATATTGCGATTCGTTACTAAAACATATCATATTGCGATACGTTTTTTCAGTATCGGTATATTGGCGAAGATGCTTGGGCTCAGAAATTACGTTTAAACTCGAGATTCCTCATATCAAATATTACGTTTCATATGGCTGAAACATTTCTGTGAATGTTGAAAACACTAAGATATATAGTTTTTCTACTTCCAATAGAACAACGGAGTTAAGCAACCAGGTCTATATTGTGTCTGACAATATTCAAGAACACTGGATGGTTTTTTTTTTTAATTTTCATATATTCTGCATGGAAATAAATCTTAAAATCAATGAAATAAAAGAAAAGATAGTTGATATTCTTATTTGAAAATATTCCAATACATATTGCAATACATTAAAAAATATCGCAATATATCGCGATACGAAAATTTCACCCGATACGCAGCCCTAGTCAATGATATAATTTAATACTTAAATCTGGTTATATCTATATTAAAAAGTAGTGAGAAATTTATATAAATAATTACAATAAAATGCATTTCTTTGTTATTTCATCAGGTGATGAACGGTAGTAATCATTGTAGAAAATTTTGCATAAAGCAACAACAGGCTATGAATTATTTCTGCCATGCTTGATACTTTCATCACCCAATAAAACAAAAAAGAAAACATTTATTATTTAAATAACTTACTGGGTCACATCTGTACAATGGTTCACAGTACTTCTCCAACGTATACAGAAACTTCACATTGTCTTTGGCTTCATTGGCATTGTCTGTGATGCGCTTGTCAAGATCTTTCCACTTCTGTGAAAATTTGATTAATGGGATATAACCAATTGCAATACTGTACATATTCAGTCAAAGATTTTGTGTTCAAAACAAAGGAGTAGGTCTACGAAGTGTGAAAATCGGCAATGTAAAATGGTCAAAATTAAAATGAAATTTAAACAAATTTTTTTCTGCAAAAATGATACTTTATCAGGGTGGTAAAATTTTTT
>CAJDSM010144080.1:0-18390 GCA_903981925.1 Ostrea lurida | reverse complement strand
AACGTTTCATTCCACCTTAAAAAAGGGTTATAAGCCAATTATTGGATTATTTTCTTTTTTTCTTGGATTTTACAAAGTAAGGAACATTCACAAGTAGTGTTTTTCCATTCTTTCAACGTTTTTACAAAAATCTTGTAAAATGGGAGTTGACAGAGATGTAAGGGAGAGAAAAGACCGACAACTCTGTGTAAGAGAATGATCTCCACATTGCGATCTTTCTTTGTTTGTACCAAGTTTCATAAAATCCCCCAGAGTTTAGGAGGAGTGGTGAAGACAAAGTGAAAGGGACAGATGGATAGACGACAGCGATATAGCATAATATGCCCGCTTTATATGCGGGCGTATAAAAAATAGGGGGGGGGGGATTTAAGCTATTAAAATATTATAGACTGACAGAGAAACCATTAGTAGTCCCCTTCCACCTCTCTGGTAGTGCCTCCACCTCTCTACCTCTTTCTCCGCTGGTAAAAAAAAAGTTTTGGGGGCCCCTCCCCCCACCTCCCCCTTCCCTTGGGGGGTTAAATAAAAAGTGCTCCACCTCTCTGGTTTGGCTCCACCTCCCTGATCATGCCCTCCACCTCTCTGGTGATTGCTCCACCTCTCTAGTAGTGCCATCCACCTCTCTGTAATTTAGAACGCCTTCCACCCCTCTGAGATGCCCCACCGTCCCCTGGTAATAGCCATCACTCTTGGTAGGGCCGGTCACCGGTCGCATTGGTACAATATATCGCTATTCTCTATATAGTAACCACCATCGTTCTGGGGTCATTCTGGCTGCCTACTCCAGCTGGTATTGCCTCCACACTCATCACATGGTGATTGGCCGATTTCCAACCGTATAGTGAGTGGCTTCCACCTCTCGTGGTAGAGCTGCCTTATCTTCGTCCGTGCTGGTAATGCCTCCAGCTGCATGTATATCGCCTCCAACCTCTCCTGGTAATGCCTCAAGCTCCCTGGTAATGCCTCCACTCTCTGGTAGTGACCTCCAACCTCGTCTGGTAATTGCTCCACCTCTTAGTGTGCTCCACTCTTTGGTAATGCGTCCACCGTCTCTAGTAATGCCTCACCTTCTGGTAATGCCCACTACTCTGGTAGTGAAGCTCTGAGGCTACCTCTCTAGGTAGGGCTCCTTCGCGGTGCTCACCTCTCTGGTAGAGCCTCCACATCTCTGGTGAGTGACTCGACCTACTCTGGTATGCTCCACTCTATGCTCCCTTCTAGGTATGGATCCTTCTTATGCTACCTAATCAAGTCTCGGGTAGTGCTCCACCTCCTGGTAGTGCTCACACCTACTAGTAGTGCCTCCACCTCTTCTGGTAGTGCCTCCACTATCTAGTAGTGCCTTCCACCTCTACTGGTAGTGGCTTCCACCTCCCATGGTAGTGCCTCCACCTCTCCCTGGTAGTCGCCTCCACCTCCTTATTATGGGGCCTCCACCTCTCTGGGTAGTTGCCTCCACCTCCTTCCTCCCGGTATGCCGTCCACCTCTCTGGTAAGGCCGTCCACGCTTCCCTGGTAAGTGCGCATCACCTCCCTGGGTAATGCCTCCACCTCTCCTGGATAATGTGCTCCATCCCATCTCGGTAGTGCCTCCACCTCGTCTGGTAAAGTGGCTCCACCTACCTGGTTGGCCATATTCGTAGGCCTCACCTCTCTGGTAACTAGTGGCCCTCAGAGCCACCTCTCTGGTAGGGCCTCCACCTCTCTGATTGTGCCTCCAGTTTCATGGAGGGTAGGCATGAATAATCATGTAATTCTTGCAATTGAAAAACAAAATTCAGTCATAAGTAAAATAAATTTTATTTGGAAAATTCTCAGCAGAACAAAATAATCATAGAAAATTCTACGACAGAAAATTTATGGACTGGCATACAATTATGCATACACATAGTCTATATTGCTGCATGGATTAATAAAGACAAATTATATTCCAGTACTTGTCATAGTAATGTACCAACTTCTGTAGTAGTTGTAAATATATCAACATTAAATAACTACCAACAGCAGAAAAATATATTCCATGGACTTGGCACATAGAGTCTGATTAATGGAACCATATAGATAATACTATGGAATTTATCCTGGCATGAAGACATGCAAATATGGAAAAAAGAACACAGGTAAAACATTTTTACCTCAATTTTTGTTTGGGTCGACAAAAGATCTTGTCACATCTAATATTTGTAAAAATTAGAGTCCGAATTTTCTGTTTATGTATTAAGAAATATCATTTCTCACCATACATACATCATTTTCTTTCTTATTTATATTTGTGCAATATGATTAAAATCTACAATCTCATCACTATTTATATGAAGTATAAATTTGTATGTATATGAATAAAAGATCAACTTTGTTTATGGTGAATTTTCTTAAATTACAATACAAAAAGCACCAATTCAATATTTTTACCCTATTGAACAGATTTTAAACAATAACAGAACACTTTGTCATGTGACAACACATATATAATAAAAAGTTTGCTCAAAATGTAAAAAAAAATTACCATGTAAAAAATTATACTAATTTCAACGTCTTAATGTTCAACAAATATACTAACTTTCCATGGATTCTTAAGAAAATGTACAAAATAACAGATTTTATGCCCAACATATTTTATCACATGTCAAACCGGTATAAAAAAAAATCCAGATGTAGTTTACATCACTTTGGGTATACAGTAAAATTTTTCAAAATATGATTATTATATCTCAAAATTCTTAATATAGTGAGACCCATAATTGCGTCTCATTTGGATTTCTCATTCATTCGAAATAATCGTCGAGTGCCATTCGGGTGTCGTAGAATGCCACGTTGCCACTAGATTGATAGTTATATACAGATGCTCCGGTTGGGTCATTGTAAGCTGGTCGCCACTCTGCCTTTTCGTATGCTTCATTGCTGAATACACTGTGTTCTGGTTCAAACTGCTTCATAAATTTCTCCTTTCTTCTCTGTGCTCTGTATCTGTGAAGCATTACAACGTTTAATGATGAAAAATTGATTATTCTTTATTCATTTTTTTCTTAATAGTTTTTCATCTTTCCGGCCAAAATAATTCTACAATGAACAATGTATAACTAGAACTGTCCTATCGGGATACCCCCCCGGGACACTACATAATTAATCAGCAACAGATTTTCTCAGATTACAGGAATGTCTAATCAATTGGGTAATATATATAAATTCTTTAGGAGAGTAGTGACGATTGCATCTATGCATATTTGGTGAAAAATGCCTAAGTCGCAAACTATCATATGTACAAAAAATTTTCTAAAATAAATCCTTGACAACTATGCAATCTCCATTATATATTATCTAACACTCCACAAAGTTTCATAAAAAATCCTGACAGTCGTTAGGAGAGTCTGCAGACAATGCCTATGCATATATTTTGTTCGAAAAATGCCTGAGTCAACGTTCATATCTGTACAAAAAATCGTCCAAAAGAACAATTCCCCTACAATATGCAACATCCCATATACTATTCTAACACTCCACAACAGTTTCATACAGAAATTGCAAGTCGGTTTTAGGAGGGTTCGCGGACAACGCAATGAGGCATAGGTATTTTGTGAAAACTGCCCAAGTCCAAACGTATCATTTCTTGTACAAAAATAGTCCAAAATAAAAATTCCTGAACAACTATGCAGCATCTTCCAATATATATATTCAAACACTTCACACCATAAGTTCATAACAAAATCGGCAAGGCTCGTTTAGGAGGCAGTGCGACAACAGCACTGATGCCATAATATTTTGGTGCAAAAATAGCCTAAAGTGCCAAAACTACATATCTGTGTACAAAAATTGTCCAAGAATAACACAATTCCACTGACAATATGACATCCCATTGTATTCTAACACCACAGAGTTATCCATTGAAATCCCTGCACAGCGTTTAGGAGGAGTTAGTGACAAACATATTTCGACGGACAGACGGCAGACAGACAGGTGTCAACCTATATACCCCCCAAAATTCGTTCTGCGGGGGGTAGTAGGTAAACTATATACCCCCGCCAAAGCTTCGATTTTGCGGGGTTATATCAACAGCCCATATGGCTCTGTACAACTTAAAATATCAAAAGCCTTCAAGTTTTAACAAATTATTATGCTGCAAAAATTAATAGCCATGTATAAGAATTTCAGGGATGATAAAAGTTTTGGATTTAGATTGCGTGATCTAAGATGAATGCCCCCAAGAACATTATGAAATTCATAAAATCCAAAAAATTTGCTTAAAATACCAGCATTATTTGGAAAAGAACGAAATTCGTTATAGAGCACAGCGGCTTGGACCAAGAAGATGTTTATAAGATCGACGTGCCTGGCATCATATTTAAACTGACAAAAAAATAAGATTTTAAAGCAAATTTCTTGCATTGTTATTGACTGAATTCTCTGCATGTTTGGCAGTAAACTTAAAGAATACACCAATTTGCACAAATGTCCAAAAATTTTATCACCCTGATAATCGTCCATACATGGCTATTATGTTGCAAGAAAAAAAAATTGTTGACAATTTTCAATTTAAATTTTACATCTTTTGGGCAGATTCTCCACCCTTCTTGGCCTATCGTGTATAGAAATCCATTCAGTTTTGTGCTGCAGATCAGAATTTACTCCAAATTTTTCGCCTCCTCATATAATCCATTGTTGTTTTTATATTGGGTAGTAACAATTTTCAAAATCTCAATGCAACATGTTGCCTACTTTCATCCATTGCTTCTCAAAGTTTATCTTCTTTTATTTTTGGTACTTATTAATCGAATTTGGGAAATAAATTCATACACATAATAATTACCTCAAGCAATTAAAAAGCGTGTCTCACCCTGAAGACAAACACAACAGCTACTACAACACAGCGACAGGAAGATGGGCTGCCACGGAGCTATGATGACCACGGGTCTGAATTCATGGTTCACCACCGTCTTGACTTGGGTGGTACTGTTATCCGTGGGTGTGCGCACTGAAGGGCAACAGCACTGCACATGTAGGCTGTGTTACCAATGTAAAGATAGGTAGCAACACACTATAATTCACGAATACAGCAGGAAGACCTAAACTCTACGGTGATATCTGTCAAGTTATGTACTGGCGTCATTCCTTGATGATGACCTATATGTCGGGCTGTGACAACAGATTGACATGTAAAGTACTGATATTTTGGTCCTGTAGAAGGGCATGCATACCTATGAAGTGAATTTAAGTACTTTTTTTATAAAGACTTCTTAGAAAAGCACCCAGCGCTGCTAACATGCTTGAGAATGCTGCACCATTACTGAAAGGTGTTTGGGTAGATCAGGTAGAAAATCATAATTGATCGGTTATAAATGGATCACTTAATCGATTAAACTATTGATAGACTATTGGATATTTTGTCTAAATAAGTAAGAATCTTTCATAAACACACAAAAAGCACCATCCTCCGTTCTTCCATTCAGTGTTTACTTGGTAAACAATCACAAGGGTATACTGTAGAAACACAAATATTCGTCGGTAAATTTCATTGTTCTGAATCCCCCAATAAAATTTCGTCGGATTTATTTCTCATTTCAGATGCTCTGTATTTTATCAAGTGATTAAGAGTATTTGTCATGGACTTTATTTCGGTTGATTTATACGCTACCAACGAAATTAAACGAAATTTAATCCATTAGGTGAATATTTGTGCTGCTACCAGTCATAAATTGCTTTCTGTTTGAAATCGACAATCAGATTTCTGTAAATATGCACAGTATTATCCTTATTAATTACAAAGTTACGGAAACTCTAGTTGAACGGTATTTCAAAAGGAGTTATGTGCCAAACAAACTGTTATCAGTGGTATATTTAATTTAGCATAAAGTCTAAGTTCAAAAAAAGGCATAACTCTTAAGAAAAAAATAAGCAATCAAAATTTTCCTGTGAATGAGCGAATCTACGATGAGACTTCTCATAACTAGCAACGTATGTCGCGATAATCTGTTGAAGGTCCTCAGAGGAAGTGGCCTGACAAAACTGTTTCAGTAGTAGATTTAATGATTGGCCAACAATTTTAAGTTCAAAAGGCGGATAATCCCAGAAAGAAAAAAAGGGCTGAGATCAGAATTTCCTGCTGGTATATGCGAATCTACAATGTAGTTCTTCATAACTAGAAAGTTTCACAAAATTCTTGAATTGAGCGGTCTCAAGAAGGGAGTTGCACATGAACAAAAACATAACAGGACATGGCAGACAATACAGAACAGACATATACCCTCCGCAACTCCCCCTTGCTGGGGATAGATAATGACTCCCACTGAATTCGTGCATTATCGTATAGACTCTGCACAAGATCGGTTCGGCCTACAAGGTCGGGTTGTGTTTTTGAGGATGATTTTGAGATTATTAGCGACGTTACCGCGATCTTATGATAGAGTCAGGTAAACTGTATACCGATCGGTTCGAAACATTTCAAACTAAAGTATTACACTGATTCTTGCCCCAATAATTTCCAAACAAAAAGATAATCTTGAGAATGTGCCGGGTATTATATTATATCCCGCGTTTCCATAAAATATTTCATGTTCAACCTGTGATCAATAATATTTCTACCACAATGTTCGCAGACTAATTGTTGGAGATGAATCGTGGAATAATCGTCAGAGTTGTTATTTAACATTCATTATTGGTAATTTTACACAATAGAGACTACTGATGCTCCCTAGGAGTCACTACTACGTGGACATAGACTTTGGACCCCAAAAACTGACTTATAGGCGAATATCATACGGTACAACTACAACCAATTTTGTACTTCAAGACACCCACTTACAAGCAGATGCCACGAAGGAATTCGAGACTGGAAGGAGAGAGTGGCTGAGACACACACGAGTAGGCAGGAGTTGGGAGGGGTAATGTGAAGCGTGCTGTGGTCTTAGCAAGATGGACAAGAATAGAAAAATTCACAAAACTGAGAAGGGCGGATTTGGGGAGGTAGTGACCGGTAGACAAGACGTCCAATGAAGAGACTGAAGACACAGTGCATGGGAGAGAGGCGACAGTTGCAGTTTGAGTTAAGTGGATTACTTGTCTGCGCTCCTGAATGTAGACGGAACCACTGCTGATTCAGAACAGGAAGATGGGGGACTGAAATATACGTGTAAAAGCCATGCGTTTATACCAAAATACAGGGTAAACTCTAAAACATCAACAAAATATTTTTATATCCGTATAAATCTTACTCGGTGTACATGACAACACCGGAGGGCTGTAACTTATACGACGACTAAACAAGGACTCTTAGTAAATAAATGGTAAACAGTCTCACTATAACATTGAAAAACTGTTCTAATGTTTATTTGTAACTTTCCAGAACCCCATAAACATTTGTCTGTCCAAAATCATGCCAAGTCTGATATTAATACTGTACTTTGATAATACCTGTTTTGGTCCAAATTATGGGATCTTGACACATACATGTTCTGGTTAATCAAATATTATCTGTCAAATTTTCGTTACATCATTATCCACATAGAATAGCACTCAAATGCAATCAGAAACTTAATATAATACAGCAATAATCAAAACAGTGTACCAGGGATGGTACACAAACATACCTTCTTCAAACATGTAGTAGATCTAGGCAGTGGCTTGGTTTTTTTTTTTTTTTTTTTTTTTTTTTATTAAAAAAGGGAAAGAAGTTCTTTTTATATAACATTGATAATACAAGACAAACCAATAAGCTTAAACAGTCGTTGTTACTAAAGAAGTCCGTATATAGCTATCTGTAAAGGTTGTGATCCTCTTTCTCTTGTGACCGTAACATTCTTCTAGTGAACCGATATACTGCTTTCTCTCTGATGGAAGCGTTAACCAGCATGGAGGCAGTTTCGTGCATTTTTTATTATATTCTTTTTATTTATTCATTCTTTCCTAATCCTATTTCAGCCGACCCACATCACACATTTTGCATTAAGCAGCGCCTAATAAGAGGTGCGATGACTCACAGACTCTCGCTACAAGACGTTGATGGTTTGCGTGCCAGACGGCCTCTCTACCTGCCGTCCATACCGATTGAATGTTGTGAATGGAAACTTATGATGGACGATTTATAGTTAGAGCAAATGGCCTTTGCACTATTAATGGTATGATAGATATAATGTCAAAATTTTTCAACACAAGACTTTTTTTGTTACATATGTGAAATGTTTCGAGGCAGGGAGATGGAGCACGACCACATACGGAATAAGCGGATAAATCACCTGATTAGTGTCGCCAGATCGTGTCCTCTCCTTATCAGGGCCCACTCGCCCTGGATACAGTTTTTACTGTGATGCTGGTGCTAGACTGGGGACTACATAAGTCTGAACTGACTCACCATGGCTGGTAAGTCTCAGAGAAAGTACTCAACATAGAGACATAGATAGGTCAACTACACGAGAAAGAGGATCACAACTTAGACTAGCTAACATAACGACTTTTTATAGCTAAAAAACTGGTAAGCTTATGGCTGTGTTCTTGAATATCAATGGTATTAAAAAAAGAACTCCGTTTATTATAAAAAAAAACAAGCCACCTAGATCTAAACATGTTTGTAACAGGTTATGATGTGTCACCAATCCTTGTACCAAATTGTTATATGATTATATGCATTGTTATGAATTAGTGCTTGACATGCACTTTTGAGTTGCTAAACATCGTCCTAAGATTGTAAGATAAATTTGACAGAAATCTATAGACTAGATTTAATTTGCTCTCGTGAAAGACCACTCCTATTAAATCTTTAACGCAAAACAGGGTATTTCATAGTACTTATTAAATCAGACTCCGCACTGAAATTTAGACAAATAAAGTGTACTCGTGATTGGGGTAATGATGAAGAAGCCATGTGTCAGCAAGCAACATTTAACACATTGAGTATTATGAACACTTCTATTCATGTTATAGTGAGAAGTCTAGCTTGTTACAATTATAAATTTTTGTACCTAATATAGTCTTATAGTACGGTTAAGTTAGCCTCTTTGTTCAATTTTGGACAAGAGTAGGATTCTAGTGCGAATTATGTGATGTCAAAATCCTTGAATATACTTCGATTGTTGTTTCAGAGGTTTTACTACTATTTACGATTTTGTAAATGGTGCACCACATAATAAATCGGCACATTAGGCTGCATCTTGTATTTCATAATAGGATCTTCTCTGGTTTCTCGGCTAATGAATCAGACGTAGTTGCATTTTTTATCAACATTAGGAGAGACCAACAGGAGCAACAGCTTTAACCCTGCGGCTAGTGTTTACTCTCCACTGGTGTCTTACGTTTCTCGATGGTTTAATTGTCAGATCCAGGGTAAGTGAAGAACCATCACATAACACAGGCTTTACACCCCTCCCAGACTCCTTGCAGCTTGTGTGTCTCAGCTCAGCGATCCCTACTCCTTCCTATGTCTCCAATTTGCTCAGTGGATATCGCCTTTTGGAATGTGGATCTCTTGAAATGTTAACAAAATGTTTGTAGATTTGTTGCGTTAAATCTCGCCTATGCAAGTAAGATTTTTTGTGGGGTCCAAAAGTTCTTATATGCCGAATGCCTATAGGGTGAAGCCGTAGTTAGAGAGTTTTCATGCAGAATATTTACTACTATTTGGTAAAATGTACCAAAATGAATTTGTTATAAAAAACAACTTTTACGATTATCACAAATGCATTCACTCTCTAACAACTTTGAGTTCTGTGCATACTTGTGTGAGTTGAGAATTAGTATTGAAAGATTTAGAAATACTAAGGAATTAGCTGTAAAGAGATGTGAGTGAAAAACCGATAAATGAATAATTAGCTCACGGCAATTCAATCTCAGAAGAAGATCTGTGTTTATGATTAATGGTTAACCCGTTATATGCGTTCTTGCAGTGCGTGAAAGATCGTGCAGTTGTATACTGTTAGTTTGAAAATGTGTTACAACCGATTGTCTCCACAGGAATATTAAAACGTTCATCGATGATACAGTGTAAATTGACACTGTTTTTGTTTTACCCTTAACTAAGAAATAGTATTCGGTCATTACTTTACTGGTTATAATGACATTTCATATTTGGGCATTAATCTCTCTCAACCAAAATCATTTTCAATGAAAACACACATGGATTTCGTCCGACATTGTAGTGCGACCGACTTGTAGGCAGAGTACATGCACTATTAAATAAATGCAACGAGGATGTCAGTTTGGAGACCAGCCATAATTATTAATACCCACGCACAACGTAGTTGGCAGATAAGAGCTCATAGATGATTTGTCATTGGATCTCGTCTGCAGCAGTAACTTGTTGTTTTTGTCAGTGAACGTCCTCCTCGAACGCGGTTATTAAACTCAACAGAATTTTTGGGTGCAAGCAGTGCTGTGTTCTTTCCTCTCATAGCCTTTTTTAAATTGTCAGTGAAGGAGAAGACCTATGCCTATACATGTCCTAAGAATCGAATTTGAGGTCCGCATGACTGACACTCCAATGGAGACCTCTGGATTCTCTTAGTTTTTTTTCTTTTTCGCATTATGCCACCTGTGTGAACTTCTTTATAACTTTGGGCCAATACGTTATAATTATACATACTGAATACAGAGGGTTTTGTCCTGGCAAGTGTATGGAGACCTTACACAGTAATTTAATCTGTCGTTGCCAGTTTTGTAGTTTTTATGAAGTGCAAGTTATACCCACGGTGTGATCGCGGCAATAGGGACACACGGGTAAACTGGTTCTGCGAGTCAGATTTTTTTTTTCGTATGATGCTTATGCCCGTTTTTCTAAACTTTAGACATTTTGGACTCGGCTATGAAAGTGATGAGAAATAGATAATGGAACCACACGTCAATTAAGAGATACGTAGCTCTGGTCGACTGCAGCAGTAATGATTATAGATTTAAGCCCTATGGCAGTACGCATCTTTTTGGAAAGTATTCTCGTGATTATAAACTTCGTAATAAACTATTCATGCTCTAAGTACCATGGATTCATCAGAAGTCTAATACTTCCATGTTAATTTTATTTTATTGTGTTGATTTGTAATAGGTCGAATACATGTCGAGCAGACGCATAACTGTTACACATGAGGATTTTGATATTAGAACATGTCATGTTTTGCATTAATGATTACTTTCTTATCTTTGATACGCGTCGTTGTAAGCCAAATAGATTATTTCACCCTGAAATGAGTATACTCGTTCTTTCTTCAAATTTCTCGTTCAGAGATGTGAATTTTTGCTTTTTGGGGTGGAGGGCATAGGGGGAGGATCAGACGAAAGTAATCGCAATTTTTTGACAAATAAGGTGAAGCCAGTACTGGTTAGAGTAAAGTATCAGTCGTTGAGTGTCTACTCTTATTTCGATTCGAAAATTTTGGTACCACAGGGATAAAAGGATTATTTCTTTGCGTGAATTATACTCTTGCAGAGGGCTTAAGCCAGGTAGATGCTGTTACATTAGTTTGTTACAACGCATAGCAGTTCAATATTTGAGAGTACGATAAATTGATATAAGTTTTTGGGAACATACAGCCCCCACGCCCAGCGATTGTAAAACAATATATCTGTATTGGGAATGTAAATGGGCTATCGATCCCTGCGAAAAATATATGGAATATAGCGAGGTGTTAATTCTAGCATGAGAAGCTCCCCAAACACCAACATGGTGTGTGTATCAGGTGCGATAATTTGAGGACAAGAGCTGAATAGTGGTGTCTATAATAACTCAATAGTACAAGGATGTGGATATGGATCAAGCCTGTGACCCCTTTTCTTAATATTTATTTGCGGAGGTTTGGGTTTTTTTGCTCCACGGCGCAAGAGGCGTTAACAGCAACCCACACTTATGGCATTGTGTATCGGTGAGTGAGTATCCTGACATACAGGATGTGCAGCTGATATGGAATTTGCGAGTTATTGCATGGAAGAGAACCACAAGCGAAATAGTGTTATTTTTGCGTATGATTCAACAGAGAATCATTTGTTTATTACTATAGACGATAAAATGTGATTTTAATGACAAAAGATTCTTAGTTTCTTAAGCATTCAATTTTTCGACATATAAATAAATTCAAAATCCAGCAGGAGTATTGAAATAAATCCAGTATAATTCAGCGAAGGTGAGGATGCGTAGATTTTCTATGTTGCAGATTAAACCGGGATAGGTTTTCTCATTTTATTTAGATATATCCCCTCTCCACTCCTCCCCGGCCGATTACCCTGTACTGAGAAGAACAGTACCTAGCTCCATATCTTAGAGTGCATGTCTATACAGCTCGCTGGCTAAAGTTGATATTTTGTACAGTGTGGGAATAATTTGCAACGACTTTCTATGATAGGACTGGGGTGATGTGTAAATATATAGATTTATTTAAAATTCAAAGGTTTACATTTGTTGGTTATCAGTACAATATTGAGCCCACGTTTCATATTTAAAGTTTAGTCGATGGATACCTGCAATTTAAGATCTCGCACGTAATTGTTAGAGATAATCATATATTTTGTTCAAGGAACATGGATTGGTGAGCAAGACATAATATACGTGGAACGTATGAGAGATAGGCGGGGATAGTTAGATACTGTGTTAGGGATTCACGAGTAAAATATATACCTCATGGCCTCGTAAGTTATACCATACCACTTCGAATAAATGGGGCAGATTTTTTATTTCTGAAATTTTGTCCTTCATATTGAAATTTGCTGCTCTAGATTGCCTTCTTTTTTAAGATAATCTGAATGTTTGTTGGCATCAGGTTTCCGCAGCATGGCACTAGCTTGAGTATATCTCGATACAGCGCAAGCACATATACTACTGTAAGTACATGCGGCAGTGCCGTGATTCGGGAGTTAACTTTTCGCGCATACTGCTGGCAGCGTACTCTAAATCAGTCTGCTCAGCGACTTTGTGGGCAGGGATAATTTCCTGAGCATTTCATGTTGTTTCAAAACACAAACCTGCTTTTATATTTGATACCATAGACGCATTGCCTGGTGTTGTGTAGTGGAATTTCTTGTAGGAGTACTCTCTACTCAGCCAAGAAGGGAGAATTCGATCTTTTGTCATTACTCGTAGACTCATCAGTTCAGAAACCGTTGCAGGCTCTATCCATGGACTCCGTGCGCATCTGTTTGGATTATCCCTGTCGTGATGATGTTTTACGATCTCTAATGTTAGTATTGCTTCTGTGTGTCATCGGTTCAGCCTGAAGATTGAACAGCTGTGGAGAATAAACTCGGTGGATAACCAAAAGGAGTTATTGTTTTTGATTGGATATACGATATCATTCCGAATTTTGAAGTGTTTGCCGAATCCAAACCGACTATTAGAGGCTAATGACAGAGAGGACTCATAATTATCAATTATCGAGATGATTAAATTTATAAATTGAATAGGATACATTTATGATGGAACTCGGGAGAAGTTCAGTTGAGAATATGGAATACCTGGTGATACACAGGGTAACTAGAGAGAGAGTTGTCATAGAGATAATTTATCTAGAGTCACCCGAATATTTAACATACAACTCAAAAATCAGATAGTATTGAAACTCGAAGATGAGAAGCAGTAAAGAATATTGGAATATTAGTAGAGACACCTCGTGAATAGTCTCATTACGACGACAGCTTGTATTCGGACTCTCAACGACACATAAGTAAGTTTACATTTCGTGTGAAATGTCAAAGGGATTGAGGTGGAATATGAATGTATCCAAAACTAAGGAATGAAAGGGGAGTTGAGGGTCCGCGCTGATCAAGTAGAGTGACTTCAGGGACGAATAGATAACGTGTTGAGCCTCCTGCATATAAAGGGTGCAACAGTGCTAAGGAGTAAAGTCGAACAAGGGGTGGTTCGGGCAAAATAAGTAGTAACTCAAGTTAGGTGTTTGTAATCAAAGAAGTTTTGTATATATGTAAGAATCACGCCTTGTGGATTTTTTTTTGTGATTGAATCACTATGTCGTAGTCCTATAATGATTTTGTTTTTTTTATAGGGAGTATCTCGTTGTTGGTTATACACGGTTAGCTAGAATTTGTTTTGTTTCTGATAGAAAGAGTTAGCCACTAGAAAGTATTGAGTTCACTTTGTCAAACAATAATAGATGGCAAATCTTAAAATAATAGATTTTATCAATTATTACTATAAGCTGATTTGATGTTCACTATAAGAACCATTTGCTTAAATGTCTTATTTGTTCGAGGGTTTGGACAAGATTTTTGGATGCGCTGCGGGCAAGTTTTCGAAACATTAAGCCCCAGGTGATAGTGATGTAAAAAGCATAACATTTCTATGGTTTCAACGCCGTGCTTCTGTGTCCATGAAAGTTCATTACGTAATTATTCGTTCGTGTTTGAGGCACCAACTTTACTGTTGTGAGTGATATGGATAGCTATGTCATTAATTTATTTTGAGATTGTTACTGAATATTTCATAATGTTTGATGGCGGCATTTCAAGAATTGATTTAGCTCCCCTCTCAATGCAATTATCCTCCATCGTTATGATCAGTGCGTTGGATTAGCATTTTTTAATAATTTTCAATATGCTGTTCTATCAGTTTGTTCATAGAATAAATAATTATGTTGGTTCTACGACATTCTGTTAGAACGCTTGGATATGTTATGTAAGTTACAGCATACCATGTGAGTTGGTTTAGTCTAATTCATCCTTTTATGCGAATACGTTAGGCTATATATTCATAACCTCCCAACTGCAAAGTTCGGGGATGATGGAATATATATTAAGAGTGTCACTATTCCCTCTCCGCTGCATAGAGCGTAAGTTTTTCTGGGTTGGCGGCTAATATTAGGTAATATTCACGTAGTCTGGATGTGTGTGCCCGTGTTCAGTCGCGAGGACTCGGATGCTCAGAATAAACACCTTCGCATTGATTGTGGTTGGAGCCAGATCAAGTCCATCCCCTTAATACTTAGACGGTATGATCTTTAGCAGGATTTTCTCGCACATCATCGAGATTACTTTGTTGTGTGTTCAGTGTTATATATAACTTGAATTAGAGATAGAGAATGGGCAGAATTGATCGAGAGTATGAAAATGCGTTATTTATACTAGGGGTTATTGTGGACAGTGTTTTGTACAAATGACTGCATGATGATGCTATGTGGGGTCTCTGAGCCATGTTCTCCCCAAAAAAATATCTGTCATACTCTGCCAACCTCGCCGCTCTCTCGCGCAGACTGTTCGACAGTGAGATACGACGTTTGAAACAAGGGATAGGTCGTTCATGCTGGAGATCTCGTTGATGGGTAATAACGCCAGTCTATTAGAAAATATAATGATTGATGGGTGCAGGAATGAAGCATAGATGTGCAAGAGTGTGTTCCGCATAATGGTACGCATTGAGTGGACCGGTTATCGCGTATTTTCTCGATGCACGGAGGATATGAGATGTTATGTGAGGTGAGCTATTTTTCATCCATAATGTTCGTATCTCCCTTGGATCAGTTTATGAACTGATGTGTTCCTGCCGTACGTAAACTCTTGCTGGGACCTAAACAATCTGCCGGAGTGTTTATGTTTAATGAATCTTCTGGGTGTGTCTCCGGTTGTTCTTCGTGATTATATTATTTTATTTGTGAGGATTTTTTTCATTTTCGATTTCTAGGTAATATTATTAATTAGTGGCAGTATATTTATCTGTAATCTCAAATGGATGATGAACTGTTTGGATCTCAGGAGCTATTTTTGGTTTCAACAAAATTAACCTATATCATGCTAAATTCAGTGCTATGTTGTCTTGCATACTCCATAAGTTATATCTTGACCTGATTACGAGGATTTTTTCTCTAAGACCCTTGTGGAGTGGGAGCAATTCGGTGAGAGTGTGCAAATAATAGTTAACTGATAAGACGCAGGACCTGGTACTGTGGGAACTTAGATTGTTCAGGTTTATATAGTCTTGATATTTAAGAGCATATTTTTGTACAAACGTAATATTATTGATGCACGCTTCGTGACAAAATTAGAAATTATGCCCATTTCATTTACCACCAATAAGTCAAATATTAGTCTTACGTCTCATACAGTCCACTACTGCACTATCTCAACTAAGAATTAATTATCTAAATACCTAAACTTACCCATTTGATACGACAACTGTTTATGACTAACTTTTAGACATTTTGCAGTTTACTCAGAATGGAATGGTTGCGTTGAGCTAAGTTGGTCAGCCCTGCGGGACGGTAAGTGCATGAGAGTTATCAGAACAGAAAGACATATAATCTATCTTTGCGGAGACATGTGATATAGGACAGATTAGAAGTATCTTTATACAGTTGTCGCATTCGTGTCTTACGAATTATGTTGTGGCCTGGATAAGAATGTGGAGTAAAGAAATGAACAAATAAGAACATTTAGAATATAGATAGGAAGAAATCGCAATTATATGTCTTCTAGTCTCTCTCTAAAGGTTTTAAGTTAAATGGCTTCACCAGATCAGGTCCTGAGGAATGGCACATAGGAAGAAGAAAGAGAGAGATTGGTGATTGCAGACGATATGTGAATGGGCTCTCACGACGCAACACCACATTGTTTAATTCAGGCGGAACCCGCGAAGAGGATAATCGAGTGTGAGGGAGTTACTGAAAAATGGCGGGGTAGTAAGCGTCGGAGTTTGACGATGTTCGGATCACATTATGGCTTATTAGAATAGCTGGCATCCGACAGATCGCGGTAAATGGTATTGATTAGGCACTCATTTGACCCAATGGTGCGTTCCATTTTCAGGAGCCATATTGCCACGTTGCATATGTGGTCAACTAAAGACGGATGGAAAAAATTGTGCAGAACCAACCGAATAAAACTTCTTTTATCAAAAATCCTGTCATCTCTTTATGACATATATTAATTTCAATGTTTTGCAAGGAACGCTGTGTTATTCCAGCTTTACAATAGGTGTACATTATTACCGTGCAGTTGCTAGCTTGTAAAACCAGATAGTAGAGTTCAATAAATTCACTAGACCAGCTAGTTCTAAGACAGGGCCCATAAGATTTAGTAGTATTTCTTTAAATTAAGTACTTCCAGTGGGTTGCGTGATTTAAATTTCGAAAACGTGATATAGATCATCCTATAATTCTGCGAGTTAATGTCGCATGGTACGTAAAGATGTTTTCGCTTGTTGATTTATCGGGTAATGTTATTGTCAGAGCATACTGACAATAATTACCGTTGTGAAATTGTCAAAATATGCAGATGTTTTTAAACCTGTTTTAACTGAAATATTAAACATGATATATCCTCAAGTGGCTAGTGGCAAGCTCCGGGGACGCGAGGCCTTTTCAGAGTTAAAGCTCCCACTCTCGAAGCTCTCCAGGCATTGTTGTCTTACAGTTTCGCTACAAGAACGACTCGCAGAATGGGTAATTTCTTTTCATATGTGTTTAGGATTTATACACAAACAGGGATGGACTGGTGTTCACGTCGCTCCCCAGAGGTAGAAAATTGACAAGATGGTAAGAGTGTCAGACCTGGTATCTCCACTCTATGTACAGCGCGATCTTTCGTCCGATAAATATGTGTTTGGGATCGTGAACTGGCTATCGAGTGGAGCCATAATTTGATGTAACCAATTATAAAGGTGGGATACGGGAAGCAGACGTTTTCTATGAACATAAAGATCCACGTGGTTATTAAATCGGAGAATCGGGCTGAAGAGTACCTGAGTTATATTTATTAATGCTTTTAGCTAGGATATTTACTGTAGGGTTCGCTTCATATATACTCGCGCCGCTATTGTAATGATAGTGATTGGATGAATTGCAACCCTAACATTGAATGGATTGCTTGAGCTGCGAAGCCGGCTATTTATATTTGGGAACGATAGCTTTCATTACTGGGTCAGGATTGTCAGGATAAGACAGATGTTTGTTCCGAGTGACTCAATTCCAGATAAGGGGTGTCTTGTAAGATCAGTATATTAGCTGCATTAATTTGGAGACATAGAATTGGGAACAGACTGAATGTTTAGAGCAATGCCTGAAACCCTTGGCGAAGCTTTTTTGTATCATGGGCGAATGGACGGATTGTTGTTAGTCATCATTTTTATGTGTGGAATCGACGATCAGAATTTTCCGGATCGAATGCCATTGTTACAGATTATGTATTTCTTTGTGCCCTTGCTCTTCACATATAAAAGGAGCGAGCTACTCTGGTGTCCAGTGTGACTGAGGTATTATGCATACGCTGATCGCTGTTGAATGTTCACTGTTATGGTGTCGATTCGCAGGACGGATAGAATGGACAGATTAGTGGGGCTGTAAACACACTGTACGAATCAGTAATAAGACCCTCGTTATGGATACAAGCAAATAATGCAGTTATGTGTGAGATACTAATGGTTGGGTGTCTTTCTATGCGTTAACTGGGGGGAATGAGGATGTATTCACGGAAGACGGTATT
>CAJDSM010144068.1:693-14048 GCA_903981925.1 Ostrea lurida | reverse complement strand
AACTGCAAAATGAAATTAGCTTTTGATATTTTAACACTTTTCATGTAAATCATCGAAAACTTCATGGAACATTCAAGGAAGTTATTACAGTAGCAGCATGCATAAATTCACTGATTCACTCTCTGCTCTATGACAGCATTTCACACGAGTGAAGGCAATAGTGAGATATAGTTATACAAGAGATCTAGAACATCAACTTCTATAATCTAAGAAGTGCATTTAATTTGAGCACATACATGGCCCATTCTCTTGAAACTTAATCAAAGTCAATAACTATGATATGGTGAATGCTCTTACTAATGCCATTTGATTAAGAGTATTCTATGTGAAAATAGTGTTAAAATATCAAAAGCTAATTCATTTTGCAGTTTGGAGCCAAATCTCAACCCCCGTTTAAATTTTTATCGCCCCCTTGAAGTAAAAGGGATTATGATTATGCACCTGAGGCGGGGCAAACCGATGATGATAAAGATGCATCTAAAAAAATAAAAACAAAGCAAAATGCGGTCGTCTGTAGACCATGTGTATGTAAACGATCTCAAATTTTTTGACTCCTATGCTTGAAATATCAAAAACTAAAACTTGGTACAGGGATTGCCTAGAGGTAGATGATCCCTATTTATTTCAGTCACCAATGAGTCCAAAGTCAAGGCGTCAAGGGGTCAGTCTGAGACCATTGATCGTATCCGCTTCAATATCTTATTGACCTCTTTGACTTGAGTAACAATCAAACTTGAGGTACAAGCGGGATTGCCTTAGGAGAGTGAGTATATTGATCTCCTAATGATTTCCACCAGTCAATCGTCACCCGGTACAGTCAGTGGTCAGATCTAACGTTAACCATGTGTTGTCGGCGCTCAATATTCTTATTTGACCCCTTTGCGTGACTACCACTTCAACTTGCGTAAGGGGGATGCCCTTAGAGAGACTGTAAGAATGATCCCTATTGATTCCGAGTCACAACATGGCGTCAACTGGTCTAAGTCAAGTCAAGGGTCAAGTACTGCAAGACCTTATGTGCTGGCCGCTCAAATATCTATTGCCCTCTTGCTGGATATCAACAAAACATTGGTGGACAGGATATTAATCTTAGAGATAGTAAATTATGATTCCCTCTATATGATTTTAATCAGTCATAAAGTCAAAGGTCAAACGGGCAAAGGTCAATCAATGGTCTTAACCCCCATGTGTGTACCAGTCTCAATACTTTTGACCCCCTTTGCTTCGATATCAACCAAAACATGAGCATAGGGTTTATGTCCTTAGAGGATTAAATGATCCCTGTTGATTTTTAAGGGGTCAACAAGGTAAAGGTCAGGTCAAATAACCTGGCTTAACACAGTGATTGTGACCTGCTCAATAATTCTTATGAACCCCATTCTTGACCCTCAACAATAAACTGGGTACAGGTGTTGTCCTTACGAAAAGTAATAATGATCCTTAATTAATTTTGGGTCACACATGGCCAAAGGATCAAAGGTCAATCGATAAACCTGAATGGCCAATTTCCAAACTGCTTAAAGATTTGTCAAATTCCTGTTGATATTATTGGTCACCAAACCTTAGACAATCTAATCATGAGCGAATTGGTATTTACCACGTATATTTGTTTATGATTAGTTAGTTGCTATGTATAAAAGCACACAATTCATAAATAGCCATTTGAATTTAAGTCGCACCAAATGGAGGCATTTATGTAAATTATCACACATTTCTTGTTTTTAGAATGCAATTATAACAAATATATTAATTCTATGTATCTAAAATGATTGTTAATCCACGAAATGCAAGCTATTTTATGTGTCATAAACACCTTTCCACAAAGAACAATAAATAACTCTTTCAGGGATTAATTTTAGGGTCATATAGGATGGCGAAAAAATTCGGCCCCATATCACCAATAGGTGAAAAGGGGACCTGATTCGCCATAAATATAAAACCTAAATTTCCACAAATAATATTAAAAAAAAAATCTACATAAAAAAAATCCTTTATTTGTTGATCGAAATATTTCTGATAATTAGAGGAAAAAAGAACAGTGGTAAAAATGCAGAAAGGAACAAGCGACAGTTAAGGTATTAAATCATGTAGAGCCAAGTATTTGGTATTTGCTATATGTTATTTGAACTGCATAAAGTCGGAGATGTATTAACAGGAAAAATACAGATGACAAATGGAGCAAAATCGAAGTTTCTATCTTATTAAAATATTATTAAACGATCAAAAAGAGGTGGAGATTTGAAGATTGAAACCAAACACAAAACGAAGAAACATTTGCTGTTCAAGTTAGGGAGATATGGACAGAACCTCCCTTACTGTCTTTATGAGTTTATCTAAGGGCCTGGAGAGTGATAATTGAGCGACGAAACGCTCAAAGGCAGGCATTCAAGTTCAATGGGAATACAACCTCTTCTAATCAGCCCCCACATTCACATGTATATTTTTGTTTGATTGTCGTCTCCTGCGATCTGGGAATAGGACATAGGGCATATTGGAATATTATCCACAAAATTGGTTAACATAATACATGCGAAACTATAAGCAACATTATTTCTGGACCCGCCACCAGGACTACATCATCATTCGTGCGTGCTCCATGGAAGGCAACATCCAACACTCAAAGTGCCAATTCCTTTTGCAAAAGATTGTGACTTTTTTTTCTTTCAAGGACAGGAAATTTTAAGGCTTCTACCCTTAAATTAAGCCAATTAATGATGAGAGATTAGTGATATCCAATTACGATTACCATCTGCTAAGAACCAGTACATTTAATTGTTATTATGTTTATATAATTGTAATTGTTTTCTAATAATTAGTATCAAATAATAACAACATTTCCCAATGCCTTCAACAACGATGTCGCAATTTTTCCCCAAATCATCGAATGGCCCTGCCCCTGGGCTTCAGAAGTCGGTAAAAAAATCCCCATGTCTTTGTATGAAAGCAAAAAAACAATGCGAACAACAACTCTGATGAAGAATACACGAATGTTCATAAACCCTTGAAACGTTCCATGAGAACCATATCGTTTCATGAAATCAAATGAATGTCATGAATAAAATTGTTGAAATATTCAGAGGAATTTCACTAAATATAAATTCATAAATATCTCCGATTATTCATGAACTAATTACTGGGAAAAATTCTGACATTTGGGATTGAAAATGGGAAATTTTTATTTTGTTAACTAATAAAGATAAAACAACTATTTTATTAAATCAATAAAAGCAATTAATGTTAACTCTGGGCGTTTTAGCAGATGAATAATTGGTTCGATGAGATTATAAATCTTTTTAAGTTCTATCCCCATTGAAATCCTATCCAATGATTTGTGGGTTTATGACATGTTTCAAATAGAAGATCTCTTTTATAAAGTCATTCATTTACCCTGGCTTTTATTATTGAACAATTCTTGAAAAGAAAAAGTTAACTTTAAAAAGTCTATTGTTCAATCCATTTCTTTTTGGTTGGTTCAATATAAGTGTCATGTATTATAGGCTGTGGTCAATTTCCTCTACTCTGTTTTCTCGCTTTAGATTAGTTTGCGGAGCCAAAAAATGTTTCTAATTACAACTGTACTTCTCCACTGTGTTTGATTCGGGTTTTTAGTCCTGGTTGGCTGTCAGAATTAATGCATATCCGCCAGCAAAAATTCCCCCTGCGGTGTAACAAATGTTGTTTCTGGATAGGGGGACTATTGGAATGCAAGTGTGAACTCCTGTTATGGGGCGTATAGACGGGTAGTAGTTCGGGTACGAGTGTATCGGAGATTTAATTGTTATTCACCATGCTTATCCACTAATTGTGGTAGGTCGCAGATTCTATAGTATTCTATCGCATTCTGTTAATTTCAACATTCTCGTGTGTCGATCATATACAGAACAAGAAATAGAAGCAAATTGCAGGTGAGGCATTCAATCATGATGGATCTGTGGGAAACCTTCCACAAATTTTTTTCCATGGACAGAGGGTGAACCCTGTTGATTGTATGACTTACAATAGTTTCAACGACAATGTTTTACAGGGTTTTACGTTATTAAAATCCTGGGGCATCATTTGATATTGCACAGGGCTAGACATCTTGTGTGTAATTGATGTATGGACTTCGTAGACTAAGACGATTAGTGGACTTCTTACACTGGGTGGGTTATCCTTATATAATGTGATTTCACACCTTATAGGTACTGTGACCATGATTTGATTACCTTTATTTCCTCTTTGCAGGTTGTATCAGAACGAGCCAAGTCTTAAATAGCACTCGGAATAGCTACCTTTAATTCCCAATTGTGATGATTTGAGGACCATACATCTAGGGGTTTTTCTAATTAGTGTTACTGATAAATTTGATGACTTAATAACGGCAGGAAGGAACTGCAGCAAAATCCATTGGTTCAAGAGTTATCGATATATTTGATATCAGTGGGAATGGAGATAGTAGACTTTAAAGGAATAAATGTAAATACTGTTTTTTGATGCCCCCGCCATAAATGGCCGTGGGCATATCAGTTACCCTGTTCCGTCCATTCTCTCATTCCGTTCATCATTTTTGGTTTTCTGTTCATGATTTCTGAACAGTTAAACTCAATCAACCTCAAATTTTGAAATTATGGAGTATTGTCATAGGAATAGCAGGATCAAGTTCGAATTTTGGTTATGGTCCTTGATGATTTTTTTGATCAGGAGTAAATAGCCCTGAGTCTTGAACTTAGAAAAAAATAAGAAATTTTCAGTTTTCCGTTCATTAAATCTCTGCAACGTTTGCACACATTCAACTCAAAGTTTGAGTTTATTATGGATTATGTCACAGGAATATTGCAGGTCAAATTCGGATTTTTGGTCATGGTCCATTCACGCGAAATGATTTTCCCTGAGGCATAAAGTTAATTCTTAGGGGTAAACCGTGTACCCTCAGTAAGTCTGACAAGGACTGCCTATTTCGCCATAGATTTGGACTGCTATCTTCTCGTTTCACTCTCAACTGTTTGTGCTATTTCTGGGTAATGCTAGGTACTTCGCTTCTATCTGGTCACCGTAGACTCCAATTCAGTT
This sequence comes from Ostrea lurida, assembly GCA_903981925.1. Classification (NCBI taxonomy): domain Eukaryota; kingdom Metazoa; phylum Mollusca; class Bivalvia; order Ostreida; family Ostreidae; genus Ostrea; species Ostrea lurida. The sequence goes on along the minus strand of CAJDSM010144068.1, from coordinate 8,999 downwards.
CTCTTGAACTTTTGGATAAAATTAAGAAACTTATTCTTAAGATTTCTGATTCATTATCTCTTGTACTATATTACGGTAACATTTTCGAATTCACATTTTGATCTCCCTATGGAATGATGATCGTGCTCCCTACAGATGTTACGCGAAATCAAATTTCTCGAATTTGGCCGTTGTCAGTTCCGCCCTTGTTGTTGAATTCAAAGACTGTATTAATGTTTTATTGATTTTGATGTTTATATTTTCTTGCTTAATGATCTCAAATAGTTATATAATAGCTCCATGTTGTCCTAACAGAAATGTCTAAAAGGGCCCCGATACAGCGTTTAATCACTCTACAAAGGATAAATCATATCTAGTATAATTAATTTTGTTTACATACTCGTCCATATGTTTACGTCATATAAAACAGTAATATGTTCCATTAGAAACGTATAATCGAGCTCCAGCTTGCGAAAATGCCGTTAGTTTTCTCTTCTCTCAGTCCACTTCAGGAACCTATTCTCTTCCCCACAGCTTTGTTTTGAGTACTGCCGGGTAGAATACTATGGAAAACACTAGAAGGCAAGTCCGAACCCGGAAAACAAAAGCAGCATTACAACGCTCTTTTTAATTACACTGCTAAGATTTAGGGAGAGGAGGACTATGGACTCCTTTTAGATCTACAGAGTGTAGAAAATTTTATGATTATTAGAATATACTCTCTATAAAGAGAAAAGTTTAATTTTGTAGAAGCTAGACGAGGGAAAATTTCTGTCGAGGCATATTTCTGCTTAAGAGGAGTTCAACTCTGGTAATCAGAGTCGTCGATAGCGAAGACATGATGAGCAGAAGATACTTTACACAAGTCGTAGTAGACCCCACTTCCATATGTTGAGTATCGAGTGTGGGCAATTCTCAACTCAGTCTATTTCTTTTCTGAGAGGGTTAAAACCCCAGTCACCGGGGAGAGGTCCTGGTCATAATTGCCTCTAGCTCGGCCTCCATCACACAAAGTTTACGACCTCCTCCATTAAATATTGGAAATCCTACACCACTATCACTCCCAATGAAAAGATGGTTTATATTACTGTAGTATACAATGGTTCTAGATGGCAACTTTTGGTGACATCCGTTTAGAGCTTAAACGACTGTTCTAAGTGTGATATATCCACAATCTTATTACGGTTGAACCCAATCATTATTAATATACCCGGCACGAGAATATAAATTGTTTTGTCCTATCTCATATTCAATATTTGAAATCAAACAAGTAGGCAATTAAAATGTGTATTGCTGTTCTTCGCTTCGGTCTCTAACATAACAAGTAACATTTACGATAGGAATGGCCATTCACATTGTCTAAGAGACCAACCCGATCAAAACGTTTACAGGGGAAACACAAGATTATAAATGCGTACATGAATTCTTTGTTGGATTTGTATCAGCCCCAAATTCAAACTTGTTTTGGGCGATACTTGAAACAAAAGATAATTTTATGACATTACTGCATCCTGTACATTTGTTATTTTGGTCTTGAAATGAACACTGGGACAACAAGGAATGGAATATTCAGTACGGTTACTCAATCCCGCTAATATCCCCAATCTGCGTGAACCATAGACAAAAATAGTGGCATTAAATGCCACATCAGATGGTGAATAAATTAACATATAACCCGATTTGAAGCGTACACGGGCAAGGGGCGAGCCGTTTAAAAGGTATCGAAAGTGTTGCTTCTCATGGTAACATAGAGTGCTTTAGGATGGACCTAAAATATAGGTGTATTGACTCCAATAAATATACAACTAATATATTAAATTAATGAATACTCCTTAAGCTATAAGTTATTATATTGGTAATAAATATTAGGGTGATATATACGTGGCCTCCTATTTCAAGTGGTGCTAATGCGCTGGGTTTGACGAGATCGACGTGTGTAGCTCTTAGGATCGCGTGTGTGGCGCCAGTATGACCAAAGGTCGCACGTCCAGACCCCTATGTGCATTGTAGGGTGGTACAAATTAAAATTTATCCTTTTTCTAGGACAACACCTGTACCACCAGTTTAGTGTTATCAAGCAAAGGGGCAAAGATTTATTGAGGAACCATGGTAAGACCATGAGACATGTGTAACTGTGACCTAAATAACGAGGATCATATCTCTAAGGACAACATAGCATGTGGGTAAGTATGTCACATAGTTGTCAAAGAATCCATATTTCGTGAATGCAGTGATAGTGTAGGTATATCATCAAAAGTATCGTTTAGAGGATCCTAAGGGTTAATTTATAAGGTTAGGTTTATAATTGTATGTTTTTGTGCTTTATAATTAAAATATTCTATGCAAATGCATCGAAAATCCATTTCTCGGCTGGACAAACAGCCAGTATAGACTAATTTATCTTAAAAAACTCTGAACATGAGGACTGTAGACAGGAAGCCAAATTGCTTTGATCTCTCATTGTAACATTTAGACTATGCGGCTTCAGTGAACATGTGATAAGACTTCTTTCTTTGGAGGGGGAGTCTTCGTGGTCCTAGTTGGTTAAAAACGTGCTGGCGTTTTGACGGTCTTGCTAGGCGGTGGGTGCTGTCAGAGTCGCACGTTGTCGACCCCAGAGCGGGGTGAAAAAAATTTCAGTACGCTAGTTGGTGGTTAATTTCGTACTGTATCTTGGTGGTTTTTTTAAATGTAAAAAATCATCCTCCGAGGCATCAAAATAGTAAAAAGGGGCGCTTACAGTTTACTTGGTTGATCTATTCTCTTTAGAATATACACTATTCTTTTTGTCAAGAAATAATATTTATTGTCCGGACACTGCTCCATACATTATTAATTTTGGACTATTTGTTAGTATACTATAAAAGTATGTATATATATATATATAGGTATTATTGGTATTAATCCATTAATAAATATTTGGATATAATATAGTATATATATATATAGTATATAAATTATATGTAATATCCACAAATTGAATTTCTAGAGAATCACAGTGCCGGTATAAAATATTCAAAGGAACAAATCAAACAACACACAAGAGGTTAAAATTTGAACGCAAGCGCTTTCATTTTAATCTTCAGCGTTACATTGCGGTGTGAGCAAGTGTTCTTTGAAAAAATCGTTGTTAGGCGCCTGAAGATTGACATAATGAAAAGCGCTTGCGTCCTCACAAATTCTTAACCTTTGTTGTGTCCTTGTTTATATTCTCATATGCAACTATAGCATGACTAAATACCCATCTTCTATATATAATGAAATCACAAGAATGGTCGACAGTACCGTCACAATTAAGAGAAAAACTGTAGCGCTTTCGCTCCTGTTGGCTCTTACAGAGTAGTTTGTATTTGAAGGAAGGGTAACAGTTTGCTGATAATACTACATGATACGTTCATTGTTTCTGATGACAGTTATTGTGTTAGGTGGACGTGCCTGAACGTGCACCAAACCTCCTCCTTCGTTGAGTATGACGTCACCAATTATCTTCTGGTGGTATTGCAATTGAAAACCAGGACTTAACTCATATGGTACGTGCAATTTAACTCAAAGAATCATTCACTGTATAATTAAAGTTAGGGTTAAACAGTTTTATAAAAGGGAAGTCCTCCCTTTGATAAACGTGGTATTTATCCTCGTTCACATTTTGTCAAATGGGGAAAATTTTTGAATGTTTCCTTTTCCCTTCGGCACCCAAATGTTTGACAGCACGGAAGTTATTGGCGGACGCTTGGCAAAATTCCGAATTGTGGTTTTTTAAATGCACTCGAACTCGTGCGAAGAGGCCCCCGTTCCCGTATGGTTCCAAATGTATTTTAGAACTTTCTGCATGGTAGGGATATAGCAACAATTTATATCAAATTTGGTGCGGACTTTTTGTTCAATTTCATAATTGGGGCGTTTGGGTGTGAGTTTTCCTTCCGGATTTTTAAATACGATGTTCTTCTTGCCCTTCTTCAAAATATTACCTCCACGTTCCACATCGCGGATCTCCCATTATGTTGGAAACCATATGGTTTTTGTTATAACTTTTTGTGAACCCATCCAATTTGGGCTGTGTAAGAGTTTAGTTTCTGGGTTAAGCGTATTAGCGCTTGCTTCTGCTATTTATGAATATTCAGAGGTGTTGAACAAGGTTTTTCAGGTGTTTCAGATTGTTCTAAGATTGGAAAAAAGTTTTGGGCTTTATAAATGCATTGATGTGTTTGGGTTGGTGGGGATAAACGATACCAGTGGAATTTTTCCCCTGTTACAGAAATCATCAAGTGTTTATTGATGTGTTTTCCGTAATTCTGATCTAGGGAATGTCCATTGCCATTTTTGATACCAGCTTATCTATAATGTTCCGGGTATAATGCTCGCTCTCCTAAAAAGGTAAGGCAGGTCGTTAATTCGTCCATACGTTTAAGATTCATAGTTCCTCAGCTGTCAGTGGCACCCAACAATAGCCCGCATGATCCGTTCTGGCTAGATTGAATGGTTGTTACGCTTAGTATTGAATGCCGGATCCTGGCAAGAGATATTTATGAATAACCATTAATACTTAGATGTGTATCCGGTGCTTCCTTTAGTCAAAAAATTATGGTCTATAACTTATTTCTTCACCCTGGATTTTATGATTACGTACATGCTAAAATCGGAAAGGTTCGTTAATTCATTGTATTTCATGGGTGAAAGTTTAATCGATTCGTGTAAAATGTGATTCTATACGAGTATTGGAAATGTGTGTAGCTTTTCCTGTGGTCATTTGAGTTCCAAAAATTGAAACAATCATCGAGATATCTTCCAGTTTCTTGAAATATATTGAACAGGAATTATTTCATTTTTCCAAAAATTTCTGGTAGCTGGCTATAACATTTTCTTCCTTCCAAAATTCCCATTACAAGGGTCGGCTTATGTGGGGGTTACTTTAGTTCCCATTGACTGTTCCCTTTATCTGGAGAAGTATTCCTTGTCAAAATGAAAACTGGTTGTTCGCAAGTAAAGTTTTTTAATCCTTTGTAATATGAAGCTCTTTTGGAAAACCGGTCACTTACAAGGGGAATGATATGAGATTTTCAATTTACAATATTCCCCAAAACAGTTGTGGGAAACCCCAGAATCACAACTCTTTAGTCAAGTTCTTGATGTGGAATAAGTTTATACACAAATATTCCACCAACTAGGACTTGATGGGCCATACCGAATTTCTCGGTTGGATGAAGGAAATTATCCGAACTGCAATTAAGTGAACGCCTTTTTTCATATATAGTGCATTCGGATATTTCTCCAACCAAAAGAAATTCTATGGCCCTCAATGTCCTAAGTTGTGTGGGATATTTGTGTATAAAACTTATTACATCAAAACTGACTTAAGAGTGTTTCTGGTAAACTGTTTTGGAATATGATTAAGAAAACCATATCATCCTTTTAAGTGAACGTTTTTCAAAAGAGTTTCTATTTTACAATGTGGAATTAAAACCCTTGGTACTTGCGAACATACCATTTTCATTTTGACAAAGAATACTTTCGTCCGGAGGATAAAGGGGAACAAAGCCAGTGCGGAATAAGGAATAGGCCCAAACAACATAACGCGGAACCCTCGTAATGGGGATTTTGGAGGGAGAAACTGTCATTAGCCAGCTACCCAGGAAATTCTTGATTCGGAAAAAAAATTCTGTTTCAATATATTTCAAGAAACTTGGAAAAGACTAATATCTCTCGTTGATTGTTCTTCAATTATCTGGATTCACAGGAAAGGAAGAAGGCTACACACATTTCATACCCACTCTGTCTTGAACAGAGTAATCCACACGAATCTCGATATTAAATCTCACCATGGTGGAATACAATGAAAAGAACTTTCCATTTCTAGATGTCACTGAAATTCATAAAAAAGGAAGTGCCAAGAATAGGAGTGGAACAGACTATTTTGCAAGGAGAAGGGAATACACAAATCAGTTGATTATGGATTTTTTAAATCTTGCTCCAATCCGGCACCATACTAGCGTAACATACCATTTAATCTAGCCAGGACGGATATGCTCTTTGTTTTCTGATTCACCTGGGACTAGATCAAACGATATGACGAATTACAATGTTACCTTAGTGGGAGAGACAAATTACCGCGGACACCCGGGTATAAAATGCTGCCGATATCAAAAAGCACCATGGACATTCCTAGATCAAGGTAAATTACGGAAAAACACAACATAAAAACCTCCCGATGGGAGATTAAACAGAAAAATTCCGCTGCGTCGCTTACCCACAACCAAGAAATCATAACATTTTTTAAAAAAACCGCCAAAACGTTTTTTTCCCAATCTTGGAACAATCTGAAAAACATCTGAGAAAAACCTTGTTTCAACACCTTGATTATCATTAAATAGCAGAGACAAGCCCGCCAGGAACCTATAAAAGGAAACTTACACAGCCAAATTTATTTCACAAAAAGAAACAAAAACATATTCCAAATGTGGAGATCCGCGATGCTGGAACGTGGGAGGTGATTATTGAAGAAGGGGAAGGACATTTCGTATTAAACCGGAAGGAAAATCACACCAAACGCCAATATGAAGTGCAAAAGTGAAAATTTGATATATGAATTAGTGCTATGATGCCCTACATGGAGCAAAGGAGCTACATTTGGACAAATGGGAAGACTCATTCGCACGGCAGTTCGCAGTTGCCCATAAAAGATAAACAACAGATTCGGTAGAGGTGCAGCGCCGTAACCGCATAACCCACCGTATTGCTGCTGTCACCCATTCTTTAATATTGGAAGCGAATGTGGCAAGGAAAGAATTCAAAATTTTCCCCATTTAGGCAAAATGTGCGAACGAGGGATGAAATACCCACGCTTATCAAGAGCAGTGATGAGACATTTTTTTATTAAAATAATAATCTGTTTAAGGGAGGACCCTAAACTTATTATAAGTGAATGAGTTGTACTTGAAATTTGTTAAAAGTACTGTACCTCGTCAAATATGTATGAACAAGTTCTTAACGTTTGAGTTTACTTAAGATGTCTTTTAAACCAGCAATTTAGCCAAATCAATAAAATGGTGGCTGATCCATATCGTAAACAAATAACCAAACAAGTGGCCTGGTATATGTGGTAGACTTCTATAAACATTAACGTCAGTTACAAACAATACTATAATCGATTATGTATTTCAGACCTTATAAGCAAAGCCGTTTTTAACCAAAACTATTCAAAAGCAAGACGTGGTCTGAAGAGCAAACTGTGGGGCAATAGACCTGCACTTGACAAGTTGTTTTTATGGTACGGAGCTGTTGTCATTTATAATGAATTTCTAATATATGCCAAATTCTGAATGAATAGGATAATAATCTAGTAGTGGAATCTGTACTTCCAAACATACTCTTTCATTGCATTTATATGGAAATTAAAAATCTAACCTATATGAACTATGAAATGCAACTCAATATTATATGTATATATAATATATATATATATATATTATATATAGTATTATATATAATATAATATATATATTATATAGTTGAAATGAAGTTATATATCAAGATGGTAATAAAGACGGATAACAGGATGCATTTGCCATGGTGCGGCTGACACGAATGCCCCCTGCCTGCATGATTTTCTGAGAAAATGTTTAATCGAAGAGTATGAAAGTTACGTTCTAAGTGGACGTGAAATTATTGTAAAGTTTTTATTTCTTATGAAATGCATTCATGAAGAAACTGAAATGAATGTGTGAAAACGTGTAGATATTCCCATATATCAAACAATGATGTGTGAGATGTGAATGGTGTGCTCACCGTTATAATGCTAGGAATGGATTGATAAATGACGGAAACGAAAATGTTTCAGATGTTGTTTCTAATTTCAAGAAGGTGTGGCTCGAACTCTGGTCAAAAATCATAGCCGAAGCCAGGACCAACTTCGATTACCTTGACCTGACATAGTTCCTGTGACGCGGTATCCAATGAATTATCTATTATTACCAAAATTTGAGTTGAAGACGGTGTGTCCAACCGTTGCACTTGAGATAAGGTGGAACTCGTGACAACGAACGATAGATATTTCTCTCGATTTTTTCTAAGTTCAAGAGGGCTAACTACTGGGGTCAAAAAATATCCTTCAACTACTCTCCGGACACTATGGGAAATTTTCCTTATTGGTTCACAAATCTTACGAATTGACCTGCGATATTCCTGTGAAGTATCACTTCCTATTACCAAATACAATCTTCTGTCGAAGGCTTGAATGTGTGCAACCGTTGCAGGATAAATGACGGAAACCAAAAGATGACGGGGAAACTGACGGAAATGACAGAATGACGGAATGACGGAAAGTAAGCGTA
>CAJDSM010144063.1:58-11058 GCA_903981925.1 Ostrea lurida | reverse complement strand
AGCTTTTATTGTTAGATGTGCTTGGGTTTCTAACATCTGTATTCGTGATATTTTAGATGTCGAGGGATTGAATGTCAGTAGCTTTATCAGGCATGTAAACTGAATTCCATATACCGTATAAGTAGAATTTTTAGCGAGACGCAAAGAAGCAGGTACAGTTTCTAAAGTCATCTGGCCCAAAATATCGATTTCACCTGGAGCTCAAATCTTTGCAGTGAAATAAGGAATAGACTAGCAAACCAAAAATACCCTCAGATTGGTCAGCAAAATGATTTGCGTCATATGACGAGAGATTGAAGTTGGCATAAAATTGCAAAAATGACATTTTCAATGAAAATATTTGCAAATCTAGGTGTTTTTCATCTTAAAATGATACACATTATATATTTATTTTCATTCTGCTCGACAAATGTGCACACCTTTTTCTGTATGACATTTGATAGTTTTCAGGCTTATTTTGGAAAAAGGCGGGAAAATGTCTTCTTTATGATGTCATAATACTATCAAAAGGAATTAACGTTCTGATTTTGTTAACATAGTATACCTGTTATATATTTTACTTTCTTGAGCAATGATAAAGTTTAATTCCACACACTTTTTATAGAGAGAAAATTTTTGGGCCNGTTTTTTACCTAATAAGTGGTATTTTAGCGATAAATTATTTTAGCAATTACTTACGTTGTAACTTATTTTTGAAAGCTCCACTACTGATTTGGAATGAATTGTTAGTGATATCCTAATTTTAGCGATCTCAAAACCCTCGCTAATAATTCAAAAATTAAATCCTCGCTAAAATTTCTGCTTATACGGTAGTTATCTATAGTACTGCACGAGGTATTAAGTATTAAATCCTTGAATGACACAGGCTGCTACTTGATACATACACTGCTGGTAGGCCATGAACTCTCCTATCAGTTGGGGTGGTTTGTGTTCCAGAAGCGGATCCACCCATTCCCGCCCCAGATATCAGGTTAGCCCCGCCTCTGCCGAGTTTGCTTTCCTGTCTCTAAGAATATCAGCTTAGCAACCGCCAGACAAACTCATTCTGAAATATTATATCAATAGTCGATTTTGTGTCGCAATTAATTCCAATTTTGAAAATTTAAGAGTTGCAAATTACACAATATGTGTGCATTCATATATTGAACACGTAATTTTTATTTATAACAAATGCGTGACACATTTTCAACTCTGTTGACTGGTACCTATAGTAAACTGTTTCCTTACCGTGTCCTCCGTTCCACTGCTCTGACTTTTTCCACTTTTTCCACTTTTCTGTGAGGCCTTGGACTTCGGTCTTTGAGTGGATGCGACTAAAAAAAGGACGAAATATTGTGTACATATTGAACAGCAGACAGTGCATATATATAACATGAAATATTGACATGTATACTTACTGTACAGTCATTTTATTTCGTGGGTTTCAAAAGTTTTATATTTTTGACTCTACACATGAATTTGTTGACATTATTTTTCGCTGATTCAATTCATTCAGAAATATTTCATTATGTTATTATGGCAATAGTTTGTTGTGGATTTAATTTTGTTGTTTTTGTTTACGTACGAAAATAACAAAATTAATCCCCACGAAATTAATGGTTTTACAGTATTGCATGAGAAGGACGATATATAAACAACAGAAATGTAAATATAGACAATGGATACCTGCCCTTAATTTCTCTGAACAAAACTCAAACTTAATTTTGTGTTTTCCTATAATTTTTTTGATACATCAGTGTCAGCATTCAAAATTTGAGCAAATTTTCCACTTACCAGCCAAGTTTTGACTTATTAATAAGTTTCCTTCCAGAAATCTAAGCCCTGTCTGAATTTCTTGCAAAAAAAAAACAACTTACCATACATGTGATAAATTCCGACTGCCTATGAGAGTGAGATTTTGCGACTATGGTGAGATTGGGGTGATTTGGGGTGAAGATTTTTTTTTATATCAATGATTTGCTGTAAAAAAGGCCAATAAGACTTAAAATACTAGCTTTATTCATTTTATTTCTTCTTGGACATTGAAGGCATTTTGGGCTTTTTTTGATACAACTTTCATGATTAAAGGGAAACTAATTGCCATACTACACTTTAACAAACAATTTTTTTGGGGTGAGATATTGATGTTACCCGCGGTGAGTATTTGCTTCAAAAAGGGTGAGTCTCACCCCAAAGGGAGATATCACATGTATGACTTAAAAAGTCAAAACTGGACTTAAGTTTGAGATTCTGCTCAAATTTTGACTGCTCAAATAAGTGAAAGCTCAAACTTAAGTTTGATTTTTTGTATAGTTTTTATACAATTCAGGCTCGGAGGTTATAAACTTTTTATACCACCCTGCTACTCAGTACTGAAACTCGTACCTAAGTGTCCGATATATTTTGTCTAACTAACTTCATGATTGGTTTTTATGTAGCGCTTTATCTACCTACAGGTAGTACTCAGAGCACTTTACAAAACATTAATATTATTAACCCCAGCAGACCATAACAATCCAGAACCTTCTCAGTGCACTTAGCTGCGCCGTTACAGCACTGGAACACTAATTCTGACAAGATCTTCACTTGTCTATAGCCAGGGTATACCCTTTTACACTTGGGTGGAGTGAGGAAATTCGTGTAAAGTGCCTTTCCAAAAGGACACAAACGCCGGCCCTGCCTGCGGCCAGGATCGAACTCAACAACCTCTCGGCCACTGACGCCTCATACTCAAACTCATACTCAGTATAAATATGCCGATAATTATTTGTCTATGCACTCTCACTTACCTCCTTCGACTTGCAGAAAGGACTTCTGTGATTTGAGCTATTAGTCGTCTGACCTCTGCTGAGACGTCGCGAGATGTGTTCCGAGTTGGTATTCCACGTAACGATCTCCCATCATAACTCCCTGTCGCTAGATATTCGGTCCAGTGAACGCACAGCAGAGATATTCTTCAGTGCTCCTGTAATCAGTGATGCGGAACAACATGTGTACTATTGTTCGTATTCATTTTTGACATCAGTAAAACAATGGATAAAATGACCTCACAACAGTTTCGTTACCCATAATACACCCAACTTAAATTTAATTTATTCCTTTCACTACATTGGGAAATGTTTTTCAAAACAGTGCGATATGATTTAATTTATGAAAGATATGTAATATAATAATTATACTGTGAAAAAGGTGGAAATATTCAAATTTGAATACAAAAAACATCGATTTTTAAAATTTCTCGGAGTAAACATGACAAAAGTCCCTGGCGGAATCGACTCGGGACCTGCGGTTTACCAAACCGATGCTTTTCCTACTGAGCTATGAAGTTATACAATCAAATTGATCGAAACAAGCTTTTCATAAACTATTTAAATCGCCATGTTGTGGACGTTGTGTTTATAAGGTACAAGCTTTAGTGTAGTGGCTACTTAAAGTTACAGTCACATATATAATGATAAGAGTTCAGGGGAATATGAAAGCAACCAAACCAGCAGATGAAACACAAAAAATTTGAATGAATGTGAATACAGTAATTCATTGTTACTTTATGTCAGTGATAATTTTCATATATTTTCTTTCTTTTTTTTTTTTTTTCGAGCACAAATGGGACAGGAAAAAATACGGCAAAACTGTAGAACTGATATACATGTACTGTAGACTATTTTTCCCTGAATTATGCACATTAATTACAAATCTAATAGTATTATGTTCTCATAAAATTGTGGTTATTTTTTTGTTACCGGATTGTTGATTGGAAGTGCCAGTTGTAAATGAATTGTAACAGGATGGGAGAAAATGCAACGGCCAGACTGGGATTGAACCCGGGCCCCCTGAATCTCCAGTCAGGTGTGCTTACCACTGAGCTATCTGGTCACCGGAGATTGAACCCGGCTGACTGCTACAAAATATGTGCAAGGGAAACGAACAAATATATTTCTCTTCGAACAGTAAGGACTCAGGTGGGAGGGAGAGGGCGGGAGAGGGGGCCCGGGGGGCTTGCTTGCAGGGGGGGGGGGTAAACCTGGGAAATGGGATAGAAAATGGAGAATTCATTACTCACAAAAACATGCTGAACAGTCACTACCAGACTACATTGATTTTTGTATGTAATTCATTATTGTAACATTTCTTATGAGGCAATTAACACTCATGCCAAATACTACTCTTATTGGTCATCTTAAGGAATGCAACAATGTAGACGAATAAACCTAAAACAATTAATTACTAGACCACTGACAAAGTCAGCAAGGGCCCTGCATGCTGAGGAAAATATTTTATCAACTTTGTAAAATAGTGTGTACAATGTACCAATTTGTTGACAAAATATGATTTCAAATCTGTGAATTTTCCATGAAATAGTTTTCCTCCAAAAAAGTTGACCCTATAAAACCACACTTTCATGTATACACATCTGCATATGGTCATTAGAAAAAGTGTGCAAAATTTCAGCTTTGTACAATGTATAAGTTTTCAGTTTGTGTTGATAAAAAGTGTTGACAGACAAGACAGACAAAAGTGAAATCTATAGGGCACCACATGCAAGGCCTTAAAAATTGATTTCCTCTTAGAGCAGTAATGAAGACGTGTGTATATATTGTACAGTTGAGTTTCAAGATCTGTAAAGAGCTCTGGAAGACAGAACTTTTTCACACGTGTATAATGCTGATGATGTTCCGCAAATAGTGTTCTTGAAACCAAAGAGAATTATAATAAAAGATGACTACACAGACAGACAGATAGATGGACAAACACATACCTTTCCTCCTTTCCATTCTGATGGCTGCACATGAAATATTTAAAACGAGCTGTTGGGAAAACCGTTATGTGCCTGGGTACAAAGAAAAGAGAGAACATTAATATGGCTCTTGAAAACCATTTTGTGCCTAGGGAAAATTGTCAGAAAATTGTATGGTCAACATGGAAGGAAATGGACAATAAATACTATTCCATTCGTGGTTTCATATATTTAACACCCCCACCCATTTTTTCATTAGATCCACCACTTACTTGGTCCAGCCTACCACACCACACTCCTCTTGAGGTTCAGTTCTGTCCTATATCGCGGCTGACCCCCGAACATCCAGGTGTGGAAGCAATGGCCGTTAAAATCCCAAATGAAAATCGCCGAATACCGAAAAACATTGGCCGTTAAATCCCAAACCTGAAATCGCCAATACCGTAAAACATTGCCGTTAAATCCCAACCTGAAAATCGCCAATACGTAAAACATTGGCCGTTAAATCCCAAACCTGAAAACATCTACACCGTAAAACACGTTTAATATAATGAAAAATAAATTCATGCTTCACTTTTGAAGACACAGCGATAATTCTTTTTTCCCTGGAGATCAATGCACCAAGAGTAACAAGAAAGAAGAAAAATATTGCAGGACAAGAATTGCATCAACCTGGGACCCCTGCATTACTAGTCAGGATGCTCTAAACCACTAAGCTATATCAGGTCGATATCCACAGGTCCAAAAGCCCTAATACAACAGTGTGCCTTCTAACCACTGCCTCCCAGGGCCGATATCCACGTCCAAATGCTTTAACTACTATAACTGTGGAATCATTTTAATTCGGGACAATGTGCGTGGTAACTAAAATTTTGGCTGTTCGTGGGAGTAATCGTGTAATTGATAATATGAGAATAGGCAAAATATTTATAGAGATTAAAAGGAAATAATAACATGTTCGTGGGGATGAAATCTGAGTGAGGTGTGATCCCTACTAAATCCACGAACATGGGTCCCCCACGAACAATATGATTCCACATAATTGCTATAAATACATGCCCTACACGCCATTTTACTATTATTTCAACTGTCTCTTCAGGTTCTATCCCGAGGGATCCAAATTAGAATACGGTCCGCAGTACCCCTTGCCTGTCTAAGAAACATGCAAATAAATGGGGAAGTCATTTGTCGAGACCGCAAAAACGAGTCCCTGTGCAACAGTTAAGTGTGCACGATAAAATCCCTCCTGCCTCAGAAGTGTCATAAGTGCTGAAGAACGGCCTAAATTTACCCCTACACCGGCAATGATGACGTTCCATATGGGCGAATTATAAGAAAATAGGAGTGGATATTCTCAAGCAGGATGTTATAACCATTAAATCAATCAATCAACTCAGGGTTCTTTTCTTCAATAACATTGAAGCACTGAATGAAAAAATACACAAGTCACAATTAGTCTGCAGCATTGCAATTTTCACACAAAATAATCTCTGCAGAAAAGTAACCAAGTCTATCTTGTGGTAATGACATTGTGGATACTTGAATGTCCACATGTTGAAACAGTTTTCACAAGTTTCCAAAAATTGGAAACTATCTGTACATGATTGATTGGTTTCATTAATAAGTAACATTAAGTAGGTAGACAAACAATAAAAATGCGGTACCTCCGGTTCAAGGCGACATTAAAATCTTCTGATCCAGGATCTGAATGTTGATCCGAATTGGCCACCAAATTATAAAGGGTATTTTCCTTTAACCAAATCACATCTTGTGTTACCAATATAATAAGCGATATGATCTTTGACTTTTGCATAGAATTGCTAACAGGCAAAAAATCCACAAACATAAACACCTCCGATTTTTAACATTCTCCTTGGTCGAGAAAAAAAACACGTAACAATAAAAAAAAAAACGACAATAATAATGAAGAATTTCCATGAAGGCTTTTAGCTGTGACCCAACTTGAATTGCGTCTGTGCTTCCCTGAACAGCTGTGTTTCCGTGGATCCTGGGGCAGACAGGTGACTTCGGCTTAGCATGAGTATTGGTTGAATGTTTGACCTTTTGACCTGTGTCCGATTCATCCACACTATCACTCGTGCCCGCTGACAACACTGAGACCTAGAATTGAACATATCGATATCTAAGAAAGATTCATGTCGTCATACAGAAAAGTCCAGCACAATCCTGTGTTATTGCAAAATTAAAGAATGCTAAGTCAAGTGTCGACGTGAGCAATACATTTAAAAAAGCGCCCCTACATGGATTATACCACAAGTGACAAAGCGCCACTACCTGATTATAACGTGACAACGCCCCCCCTACCTGATTATACACAGTTGACAAAAACGCCTCTACCTATGTATACACATGCAAAAGCGCCCCCTATCTGATTATACACAGTGACCAAGCGCCCCCTACCTGATTACACACAGTCACTGTTGAGACAAACACGCCTACTGATTACACCAGTGACAAAACGCCCCTACCTGATTAACACACAGTTGACACAGAATGCCCCTCCTTATTAAACAACATTAAAAGTGGGCTCTCCCTATCTATATATACACAGTAACGATAGCGCACCCTACCTAATTAAACAACAGTGACAAGAGCGCCCCCTATCTAGTTATATACATGACAAAAGCCCCACCTACCTGAATTATAGAACAGAGTTGTATTGCGCGATGACTGGCTTCTCGTTTGACATGATTTTGTCACGAGTTTCTCGTTTTTCATCTCCATCGCTGTAATCCGGTAAGTTAAACGTGATCACATCTTGTTCCTCTCAGCCCGAGCGATCCTTCTCCTATCAAAGAATCAGAGTGCTCGACCATGTCAAGTTCAAGCGTATAAAATCATTTCTATTTTGTCAAATCAAGCGTGAAAATAATTTTATTTCCAGCAAAAATACAAAGCCCACAACTTTCAATCAACAATGAAAATCATTTTAATTTCGTCAAACTGAAAGAGCTGAGAGCGTCACACTGTTCAATCAAGCAGGAAAATTTCATGTTATTTTCGTCAAAGAACGAGAGAGCTTACACTTCGATCAAGCATAAAAATAAATTTTTTTCTATTGAAATTCTCAGTCTTGCACTACATGGTTTGTTTAGAGGTACCTAATTTAGATATATTAAGACAGATATTACTCTTCAGTATACAACTTTTACTGTTGGGATTTTCCAATTGCAGTAAAAAAGTTACAACACTTTCCAAACAAGAGAAGAAACAACATTGTTTACAATTGGAAACTTGTTATTATAAAGGCGAAAGATAATGATACGACGTGATCAATCTATGTTAGTCCAAATAGAAAATAAAACAGAGTTGGCATCACGGACCCTGGACACTACCAGAGGTGGATATCAGGTGCTAGGAGGAGTAAGGCTCCCCTTCGACCGGTCACATCCACTGGGCCCATTGTTTTGATAACAGTAAAGCGGAGTATCTGTAGTCAGAATCTATATGTAAATAAACCAGCGTTAACAATGTTATGAATTAAACATATCAGACAGCAATTTGACCCAATTGCAGCCTTAGAAGAAAGTCATACGAGAATACTGTAAAAGTGGTCATTTATGCTAGGGTAAGTAAGCGTTTTTCATGCCACAATTATGCGTGGGAGGACAAATTACGTGGTGCTGAATAATTACATCATATACAATGTACAGTATGGATATCTATATACGATAATGCCGGGGAACAATTACGCCTCATACATGACAGCTAATTAGATGAAGTAATTTCCCCCACGCGTAAATAACCGACTTTACATACAATTAACAGATCTCTCCTCGCCAACAGGTGAAATAAGCCTTGAGCAAACACGACAAACAACCGTATAAACCTGCGTACCTCTCCGCGTACGCAACACAAACACACCGTAAAACACACGAAGACAACCACCGTATACAACACACAAAAAACACGGTACCGTATAACACTATGAAACAACACCGTAGAAACCTGACGTACCCCTCCTTTTGGAAACGCATGCCAGCGCAGTCCTCTGTATCAGACCTGTAGCTTGGAACGTCCCAGATCGCGGACTTTGTCCTTGGAGAGACTGAGAGGCTAGACCGGGCTCTTGATGACTGGACCTGTATAAGCTGCCAGTGATCCCGCGAGGATCCGTTTGGTTTGGAACGATTGTGGGGGTTCCACAGACCAACGTGTGGTTCACTCCCGCGGTGGCTGTCGGCGGAAAATCGTAAATCGTTGTAACATCAAAACTTAAGTACTGCATATCTGTTACGTTTTTCTCTGAATTTGTGTGCGGACCATTTTAACATTGCAATTAAAACTTGGTAATACTATGTTATTCATGGACAATTCATGATTTTACCTACCTATCAACCACACACATAGAAGAAATAAGAACGAAGGCACAGTCCAAGCTCGAGCAACATGAATCCGGTAAAAGTTTCATGATTATGGCACACTTTTTTTCAGGAAGTTCACCCAGAGAAGAGCGGGGGGGGGGCACAATACAATGAACATCCAAAACCGTCATCATATTTGATTTCTGATGAAAATTGGAGGAATTTTCAATATAATTTCATCAATTCTGCAGATTTTCTACCTGATTAACAAAATTTGCACATCAACATTTGTCAAATTTTGTCGAATGCACATAATACCAATAGACAAAGGTTTTTTTTAGGATGGGAGGGGGTCATTTTCAATTTGGAGCATATCACGTCGCGCATTTACACGATACTTTACGGTAATTCATAATTAAAATCAATCTGCTGTTTCAGCAATTTCAGGCTCAAATATCACACACAGTTTTTTTTGCTAACACCAGAAACAACATGCAGCTATTGAATTAATGTTATGCTAAAGGCCAGATATTTACATAAACGGAAGCGACGTACCAATGATGTTTAAATGCTGGTTGTAATCAAATGTTGTTCACTCCCTGAGAGATGTGAGACAATTGACAAACGGAATAAAATCTTGTCAGGAGAATGCAGTCACGCGCATGAAATACGTGAATAAAAACAGTCAACGAAATACTCAGTCAGCGCAATAGAAATTTTACACAAGTAGAATAAAAATCAGTCACGATAATACTCAGTCACGCGCAATAGAAATTATCACAAGTGATAAAATCAGTAGCGATAAGTACTCAGTCACGCGCAATGAAATCTATCACAGTGGAATAAAAACTAGTCAACGAAATATCAGTCACGGCAATTAAAAATATCAACAGTGAATAAAAATCAGTTAACGAAAGTACTCAGTCACGACAATAGAATTATCACATAGTTGAAAAAATCAGTAACGAAATACTCAGTCAGCGACAATAGGAATTCATCCACAAGAGTAAAAAATCAGTCAGACTGAAATACTCATCACGCGCAAGTAGAAATTATCACAAGTGAATAAATCCGTCGATACGAAATACTCAGTTACGCCAATAGAAATTATCACAATTAATAATCAGTCGTAAATACTCAGTACGCGCAATAGAAATGGATCACAAGGAATAAAAATCAGTCGATGAAAATTACTCAGGTCACGCGCAATAACAATGTATCAAAGTGAAAAACAGCAGAGAAATATCTAGTCGTACGGCATATGAAATTATACAAGTAACTAAATCAGTCAACGAAAAAATTACTAGTCACGCGCGCAATAAGGAATTACACAAGTGAATAAAAATCAGTCAACGAAATTTACTCAGTCACGCCCAATAGAAATTATCACAAGTGAATAAAAATCAGTCAACTAAATACTCAGTCACGCCAATGAAATTATCACAAGTAATAAATAGTCAACGAAATACTCAGACACGCGATAGAATATCAAAGTGAAAAAATCAGTCAACGAATATCCAGTCACGCGCAATAGAAATATCCATCACAGTGAATAAAAATCAGTTCAACGAAATACTCAGTCACGCGCAGTATCACGATAAACGCAAGGATTATCACAAAAATATGGAAATAAAATCAGTCAACGAATACTCAGTCAACGCCGAATAGAATTATCACAAGTGAATAAAAATCAGTCAACGAAATACATCAGTCACGCCAAATAGAATTATCACAAGTGAATAAAATCAGTCAAACGAAATACTCCAGTCACGCGCAATAGAAATTATCACAATGAATAAAAATCAGTCAATGAAATATCAGTCACGGCCAACAGAATTATCACAACGTGAATAAAAATCAGTCAACGAAATACTCAGTCACGCGCATAGGAAATTATCAGCAATGTGAATAAAAATCAGTCAACGAATATACTCAGTCACGCGCAAAGAAATTATCAAAGA
>CAJDSM010143996.1:0-10625 GCA_903981925.1 Ostrea lurida | reverse complement strand
GCAAATCAAAAATACCCTTCTCCCCTCCAAAAAAAACCCAATCAAATCAAAAACAAAGAACAAACAAAACAAAACAAAAAATCTAGCATATATGGTCTCCATGAATCTAGAAAGATAAGGCTGTCGGACCATGACTGTAAAATCTACCCAGTGTTCCATTTTTCATGGTTATTTATTTTTGTTGCTGAGCAATTTAATACGGTTAGTGAGTTTTTATGACAGCCGCAGAAACTTAAATTGAAAGAAAACTATCAAACTATATATTTTTGTTTGACTTCATGTGTTTATCTATTTTAATTTTTTTTGTCTAGTTTTTTTTTTAGGGTTTCTGCATTTCTTACAATCTTGGACCCTTATATCAGTGATTTGATCCAAGTTTTGTCATGTGCCTTACGAATCTTGGCAATGTCCAAAATGTTGCCCCCCCCCCCCCTGAGAATATCACTCTTAGTTCGATATATCTGTTTGCTCACTTTCTTGTTATTGAGGATATATATCCTAAATAGATATTGATGAAATCCTTCGCCAAAAGAATCTAATATAATTTGTTTGAAGTATGATTTATTGAACTTTGCATCGGAATTAAGAGTTTCATTGAAATGATAACAGTAAATGTTTAAAGGTAACAACTGTTAGCATTTATTTTACAATCCAAGCAATATGAAATAAATAATTATCTCGCACATTCTTTGCTTTGACACACTCTTTTGACTCGAACGAAAGCCTTTCCAGTTCCGCTTCCTCTGTGGGGGAACTCACCGAAAAGTTACATAAGGACAGCGTAGTGATCTGATGACAACGCCTAATACTATGAGAATGCATGACACAAAACGCCGAACGAAAATATTTTCCAAATTCTTTATCTTTTAATTACCACAGATACAAAAGTCACCTTGGACGCTTGCGTTTGTCCTTGAATGATTCTTGTTAATTCCAAAAGTAATCAAAATTCAATTACGATAAGAGTAAACTAAAAGTTCACATTGAGCATAACTTTTCCCCAATATTCATGGAATTCAAGGTGAGATGGATCTGCAAATATAAGACATATAAAATTTTAATATCAGATAGATATTTGGATATATGATAATTATTAAAACATTCAACTGTAAGAGTGTACTCACAATTAACAAAAGACCTTTATTTATTCTTCGTCTCATCATCGTCATCGTTCATCCATCATCATCTCATCATCATCTCATCATCATTCGTCATCGTCATCCATCATCATCCATCACGTCCACTCATCATCATCTCGCTGTAGTCATCGTCGTCGTCGTCATCTTCACTCCATCTCACTGTCCATCATCATTCGTCATCACTTACATCTCATCAAACTGCCATCGTGCACTGTCGTTCGTTCATCTATCATCGTCGTCATCCTCATCGCTGTCGTTCATCACCATTGCTGTCATTCATCTACTGTACGTCATCACTCACTGTCGTCATCAGTCACTCACTGTCTTCCATCATCATCATCTTCACTGTCTTCATCATCGCTGTTCTCATCGTCATCGTCACTGTCTTTTCATCATCATCATCGACTGTCGTCCATGCGCTCACTGTCTTTCATCATCATCATCATCATCGCTGTCGTCACTCGCCCTGTCTTCATCATCATCTTTCACTCGCTGTCCCGTCATTCGTCACTGTCTTCATCATCATCATTCATCTCGCTGTAGTCATCTCATCATCATCTGTCTCCATCATTTCGCTGTCGTCCATCTGTCACTGTCTTTCATCATCATCATCATCATCATCATTCGCTGTAGCATCATCATCGTCACGTCTCCATGCCATCGCTTGTCGCATCGTCATCGTTCACTGTTTTCATCATCATCGTCGTTCGTCGTCATCATCATCATCGCTATCGTCACGTCACTGTCTTCATCATCATCATTGTGTCGTCATCGTCACTTATTCTTCAATCATCGATCATCATCATCGCTGTCGGTCATCTCACTTGTCTTATCCTCATCTCGCTGTCGTCATCGTTCGGTCGTCACCATCTCACCATCATCCATCGTCGTTCTTGTCATCTTCATCATCGTCGTCTTCATTCGTCACCATTATTCATCTTCACTCCATCACTTCCTCGATCGCCCCTATGCGTCGATCATTCATCTCTGTCATTCTTTCATTCCTTGTTTTCTATACTTTCTACAGCACCGTTATCATCTACGCCTCCATCTCCAATCCACATCCTCGACTGAATCTCGGCAACTTCATCTATGGCGCCTTGTTCAGGTACTGGATTTCTTTAAAGAAAATTAGGTCTAATATATTTGAAATCCAAATTCAAAGATTAATTTATATGGACGTGATTGTATTTAGGTTTGAATGGAAGAAGGACCATATTCAATGCATCATAGCGTCGTGTGCGATATTAGGGATAATTTTATGAAGGTTTTTTCTTCATGTTTATCTTTACATTCTATCATCACCGTCAATATTTCTTCAATAGTATAGCTAAATGAAATTACTTGTATAGTTCAGTGTAACAAAATCCAAACAAAAATAAACAGTCGTTTAAAATATCACAACACTGTAGAAATGTTAGCAAAATTTTAGCAATCGCCTCTTAATTCAATATATGGGACTTACATGTAACGCTAACAGCCACGAGGCACAGAACAAAAGAATGGCTAATCCCTTCATGTTAGGAGAATGTCCAATTCTGTCAATGTTACAGATCGCGAAAGGAAAATGTAGGATGAATGAAGAAAGTCGGCCCCCTTTATATAAACAGAGAAATTATTTTATGTTAATTGAGATTCGTCTATTCGTCTGTACTAGAATTATCTACGGATCGTTAATTTATGGATCTTATGATAATTGAAACGAATCACGCATGCCTGTCTTGATTAATATATGGTCTAAGGGAAATACATTTAGTACATAGTTCATCGGTGGAATTTTGATTACTTTTTACCACATGCATTTTTAGATGTTTAAGGAGAATACAGACACCGATCTGATATTGCAATCTTAATCAAATACCATTAAAAGCAAGTTTTATTGAAGTTTACTGCCAAAGAATCATTTGTATCAATTTGAAATTGAGGTTCTTCAGAGTGATATGAACAGCCTCCTTGTCCAGGACTTGATTACAGGAGCGGAAGAAGCCACTGCATTCCAATTCATGTCTTTAGATATAAATTTCGACACAAAGTTTTCACGAAAAATGTAAATAATAGTACAGTTATACACTCAAACCGGTATTACTACCATTCTTACTCTCATGAATCCCAATCACATGATTATCTATGATTTTTGTATGAATTTTTGTCTGGAATAATGAAAATGTGTTTTAATTTGGGAAATAGATATTTGTGACCTTAACACATATAGTTCAGCTTTCTAAGGACATCAAGCCACAGCATGGCTATTATTGCATACAAACGTCTAAGTAGCAGCATCATATTGTCACCTTCTTTGATACATACATACACAAGAAAATGTTGAAATTGCGCTTAACATTCTAAACATTTCCGAGAAACACAAGATTAAATATGGCATCTTAAACTTAAAATGAAATAGAAAGAAAATTGACCATGACGGAAATAAATAAAGCTGTTGTAAAATGTATGAAAGTATCATTCAAAAGGAAGATAATCACAAAAATCTAATAGAATACATAATAAATACTAAGAAAACATGGGACCTTTGAATGGATTATACTAGAGTCTAGGATGAGTAAGCATCCCCTTGTCGACGTTCACACCCCCGCTGTGACCCTTTGTGTTTTAATCAAGTAAACTTGTTAATCATCTCTCTCTCTCTCTCTCTCTCTTAGTTTCTATAGAAATTATTTACCTTGTACATATCTGAGTGGAAATTTTATTTTAATGATATTCAGTTTATAAACAAAAATTAGGCGCACTTGCCTCACCACCCGGTTGATACTTTTATTATTATTATTATTATTTTATTCATTTATAAAGCGCAAAATTACATATAGTTTCTATGCTATACTTCCCGAATTTTTCAGCCGTCGGTTAACTGGAAAGTAGCCCGCATTGCCCGAGTAAGCATATGGAAAACAATATCGTGGAAAACGGAAATGAAAGTTATTATTTTTGTGAGCTATCCATTCTTTTTTCATTTGAAAAATTTAATTTTCATTTGATATTCAGCAGTGATACCAGATCACTTTTCTGACATTTTTGTGCTTATCTGTGAACAATACAGCTAAATCCGCAAAAGTCCAAAAGTCACCTGGGTGATCGAAACAAACGCGCCCAAAGTTATTCGAGTTCCAGCAATTTGTACACCATTAAAATTTAGCTGTTGTGCTTCTATGAGAGCTTGTTTTCAGATAAATTGAATAACGCTCTTTCACATATTTTGAAAATGTGTTTGTATTAAAACTGCTGTTAAATGAACTTCTGAATTAATCGTACGAGAATATTCCTTGCTTATCAATGAACAAGAAGCAACGCACATGGAATGGATTTAGCCATTATCTTCAACATTATTGGTCAGAGTCGATAAGCAATGACATCACAGATGACAATATTACTATTTCACATTATAATGTCATTCTAATGTCCAACAACACATCCCATTTTTTTTTAAATATATAAAATCCATGTTGAATATGAGTTATAACAAAAGCTAGAACCCTTTGTCTTTGGAAGGTTTGTCACGTTTATCGGAAGGATGGTAGGAAGTAATGGACGAATGGGTGTATCACTTCAAGCTAGTATGTATTTTTTAATGATAACAAAGAGAATATTTTGCATTTGCCTCCCACTACAAGAATGAAATACCAACAGCAAGAAATACAAGATTATAAGTACTTATTAAGATCTTCACTTGGCCGCGCACGTGCTGAAAGGTTTAATACGTTCTAGATAGATTCATCAAAGACTGACAGAACAAACTAGAAAAGAACAGAACAAAAAGACCTATATCGTCTATCCTGACGATTTCAAATTGCACTGATTTACGATGACAAGTCATCACGATCTAGCATTGCATCCTGACAGTTATACTAAAGTGTAATTAATCCATAATAATTAATGTGTCGTGTATCGCCAATCTACGACATGCACGCGATTCAAGAAATTAATGTGGTGGAGAGTGACTGTGTGTCGTAGTGAATTGAATTAAAATGAAATTGGCGCTAGATTTCATTTGTACACAATCCGTACAATTAATTTGAATGGAGTTTTTAAAGAAGAAGGATCTTCATAAAAGTTATTTATTAAAGTTGATTATTTATTATATTTTCAATGTGAGTGGCTAAAACTCTGCTGTGCTGAAACAGAGAGTACATGCGAACAGTACAAGACCAAATCACCGTTAATTTTCTTCCCAAACAAATTATTCGTAGGAAACAAACAACGTGTACCGATTGATAATAATAATACATGTATGTCAGGTAATTTGTAAATAAATACGGGAACCAAACAATTTTGGTACCCTTCAGAAAAAGAAGTTATGGAAATTATGCTTCAATTAGGAGAAGTTCTGGTCAGCTCCGGTCAGTCCAGTGTATTCCGAATACGTTACATCCTCACATTGTTAAGTCGTTCTTTATATACATGTACATTGTTAGGTCGATCTTTATATACATGTACTGCTTTTGACTTCGGATTACTCCATTTACCTGATAAAGATATAAGGCTCACTGGCGAGTGTAAACGGTCCACAGAGGATGCTCACTTCCTCCTGTGGCACTGCTACGTTGTAAACCGGTCCACAGAGGAATGCTCCTCCTCCTTGGCACTTGCACCGGCGAGGTAAACCGGTCTCACGGATCTCACTCCCTCCTTGGCAACCTGCACGGCAGTGTAAGCCGGTCCACAGAAGAGATGGCTCACTCGCTTCTTGGCCACCGGTGGGTTCTACCCCTGCATATACAGGCATCTATCGATTTGTATTCCATATAGGATTTATGAGATTAATCAATGCTCGTACGCGTTCTCTTCACCCTTTCGTAATAGTCCTAATTTATACTAATGTCCTAATGTTACACCTTATTACTAATCCAGGGCAACAATGCCTCTGATTGTTTCCACATATCATTTATATCAAATGACCATGCAAAAAATGCGAGTCCTAAACTAAATTCAGAAACAATTTATATGGAACGCCTTAACTGCCTTCTTATGTTCTTTGTTATTTATTTGATGCGCTTTTTCATTATATGAATGTGGGCCTTTTTGTCATTATGTGATGTGCTTTTGGTCATTATGTGATGTGCTTTTGTCATTATGTGATGTGAATTCATCATTATGTGATGTTGCTTTTATCATTATGTGATTGTGCTTTGTCATTATGTGATGTGCCTTTGCTCATTATATGAGTGCTATTATCATTATGTGATGTGCTATTATCTATTACTGTGATGTGCTTTTTATCATTGTGTGATGTGCAATTCAATCCATTAATGTGAATGTGCTTTTGTCATTATGTATGTGCTTTTTTATCAATTACGTGATGTGCTTTTATCATTATGCGATGTGGCATTTATCTATTATGTGATGTGGCAATTTGTCATTATTGTGGAGTGCTTCTATGACATTACTTGGTGTGCATTTTTTACATCATTACGTGATGTGCTTTTTATCATTATGTGAATTGTGCATTTGTCAGTATCTGATGTGCTTTTTATCATTATGCGATGTTGCATTTATCATTATGGTGATTGTGCATTTGTCATTATGTGAATGTTCTTCTATCATTACTTGGTGTGGCATTTTTTACATCAATTACGTATGGCTTTTTATCATTATGTGGATGTGCATCTTGTCATTTATCTGAGTGTTGCAGTTTGTCATTATGTAATGTGCATTTGTCATTATGTCGATGTGCCTTGATCATTATGTTATATGCTTTTATCATTCATGGTGATTTGCATTTTTGCATCATTATGTGATGTGCTTTTATTATTATGTTGATGTTGCATTTGTCATTAATGTGATGTGCACTTGCCATTATGTTATGTGCAAGTTTGTCATTATATGATGTGGCAAACTTCGTTTTATAATGATGATCAAAGTCACGTTGACGTTAATACATGTAAGTGCATGATAAGTTCAATAATGGCGGACGGTGTGGACTTAAGCGTGATTCATTGAGAGGGACTGGTGACTTTTGACACTGACATTTATTCTAATTGAAGAATTTCCGCCGATTTCAACTCTCCCTGGGATGCATATATGAAGCTAACTTTAGAACTTGAAAATTTCGAGTTTGTATTGACATCTAGGCTAGCAAAATAGTTCGTAAATTTGAAAATGGATGTGTATCTAGCTTTAGTGCTTAGCTGCAGAACTTAAGCTCTCTGAAAACCTGATCTCTGATCTGTCCCAATATTTTTTTCAGGAGAGCTATGTAAGTTTTGCAGCTAATTGTGTAACTTTCCGTGGTTTTTTTTTTTCCAATATCCATATTACATAGAAAGGAATATGAAATTGCACGTTTAAGTTTTAGGTTAAGGTAGTAAGGAAGTTGCAGGCATTTGACTGAATTTCTTTTTTGTTGCTCATATACCTAGGTCTATGAATGTAATGACTGAATGATAAAAGAGCATCAGCAAATGGAGACGAGAGAAAGACAGAGAGAGGAGGGGGGGGGGGGGGGGGGGGGGGAGAAAACCTTTAATAAATTCATACAATGAACAAAAATAACTGAACCCATAAAAGGTATTTCATATTCCAAAATAGCAACTGAAAGGGGGGATCTCATTAATTTGCCTACAGGGGGTGTCCAACAATGGGGAAACTAACCTTTGTACCTAAAACAACACCCCGAAAATCAACTCAATTATATTACTCAGTAAAATAAACTTCTAGGTGCTTAAAAATTACATCCTGCTTTTCTTTGAATCAACCGTTAGTTTACATGCATATTATATAATTCCAGTACAGGGCCGTAACCAGGAATTTCCATTGGGAGGGTGGGGGGGGGGGGTGTTGACAATTCCATATTCGTTCATGACCAATTAAGGGCCCCCAAAAGGGCAAACAAGAAGTTGTACAATGATATAAAAATGCCAATATATACATTCACAAGAGGAAAGAGTGCATGATTGAAAATGCGTGCCTTTCCGCAATAGGCAAGGGGTTTATGGACCCCAAGCAGCGATGGGTTTCAGGGAGATTCTAATGGCGAACCCGCATAAACAAATTTAATGTTTTTTAGTTTTTTGAGGAACTGGTCGCAGGCCGTATACGTAACCATGCCAGGAATTGCCACTAAGGGTGCACAAGACTAAGGCGTGTGATCTAGGCCCAATGGATCCAAGACTGCCTCCTGGTAGGGGGTCCCATGCATGAGAAGTTTTAGTATTTTATATTCTAAAATGGGGGGGGGGGGGGGGGGGGGGGGGGGGGGAGGGGGGGGGGGGGGGGGGGGGGTGGGGGGGGGGGGGGGGGGGGGGGGGGGGGGGTTGCAACCCTTCAGATGTATTTGTTAATCTTTTAGAACCAATACTTCATATTGACAGATAGATTTTCCCCTATTTCCTTTGACCTTCAGGAATATCATGAATGCTCATGGTTAATTTAAATTTCAATCTATAATAAAACATATCGATGCTCTCTCTTTCTCTTCTTTCTCTCTCTCTCTTCTCTCTCTTGATTTTCAGAAGGGCGTGTGTGGGTGTGCAACCCCCTTTCATCCCCAATGGGAAATGCCCCAGGTACAAACTATAAAGGAGATCGGATTTGTGCTTGGTTTCCGAAATCCTATCACTGAATGTAATGCTTGTTCCAACAATAATACATAACCAAAAATATAGAATGCGCAAGAGGGGTGTGTGTGGTGACGGGGTCACCGTTCCACCAATCCCGCATCTTCTATCAGATAATCTTTTAACAAAAAGTAAGTAATGCATTTTGAGGATTAACCCCCCCCCTTTGTTTTCTGAAAGCCCAAATTAATGGCAGATCCACCTCCCCCCTTTCATAAATTTTTGGATATATTACAAGGTATGATTAATAACTGATCGCGGAACTACTCGTACACATTGTACATTGTATCAAGAGGGGTCCCTATAAGTTTCAAACATTAGAATTGGTCAAAGATAAAGCCATCCCGATCAGGCGCGGATTCCAGGATTTAAGGTAGAGTGGTACACTTCCAAGCTCCCTGAATGCTCATGGATTTATATATTTATTAAGGCGGTAAGAAGTATGTCTCTCATGTAGTCATTTTTGAGATTTCTTCTGTCATTTTGAATGAATTGAAATTAATAAAAATGACACAAAATCTTAAGACTTTTTAGGAAAATATATATATATAAATTCTCCCATAAAAAAAGCAACTAATAAATCAATTGTCTTTATTTCAAAGAGAAGTAAGAAATTGAAAACTTAAGGGGGGGGGGGGGGGGGGGGGGGGGTGGTGCGCAACCCTCTAAATCCACAACTGCCGACAAAGTACGCCGGTTTGATGTTCCATTCAATACACAGAAATTCCTTTCAACTGAGACGTAGATATTAATACAGACCTGCAGGTGAGTGGAGCAGGGTATTATCTAACAAAAGTTCAAAGGACAGATATTTGCGTAAATCGGCAATACAACTTTTGAAAAAATTACGTCTTTTCACACGTTTCAATTATACGGTAAGCATTTTACAGAGTTCAGCAACTTTGGGTGCATCACTACTAATTCCTATTTTGCCTCCTCAGATTGTTTGATTGACGAAGAAAATTACAGATTGGGACGTGATTTAAGTCCATTTCAAATTTACGGAACATTTTGCTAGGTCTACCAATTGGGAGATCGTCAATAAACTAACTCAAAATTTCCCTTGCCCCCCAGTCTACTAAGTGCTTTCTATGTGCTCCCCCGGGAGGAGTTGAAAATCGCGGGGCGGGGGAAATTATTTCAATAGAAATGAATAGTTGATCGGTAAAAGTCGCCAGTCCTCTCATGAAATTCACGCTCCAAGGTCTTTTATACCGTCCGCTCATTTATTGACTGATATTTACGGTCAGTGAACTTTGATTCATCTCATAACGGAAAGTTTCCTCATATGAATGACAATGCAAACATAACATAATGGCAAAGTGCACATGACATGATAATGACAAAATGCAACATCACATAATAAAAAAAGCACTATCACATAATATGAATGCAAAATTGCACATCACATTAATGATTAAAGCACATACATAATGATAAGGCACACATCACAATAATGAAAAGGCACATTACATAAGAAAATGCACAATATCACATAATGATAAAATTCACATCGCATAATGATAAAAGCAACATCCATATGATAAAAGCACATTACAATAATGACAAGGCACATCACATAAATGATAAATGACATCAAACAAATGATTAAAGCACATATCAAATATGAAATAGCACATCACATAATTGATAGAAGCACATCATATAAGTTGAAAAGGCTCATCAACATATATGAATAAAAGCACAAATACTAATGATAAAAGCACATCACATAATCGAGATATACAATCACATAATGACAAAACACATCACATAATGACAAGCACATCATATAATGACGAAAGCGCATCAATAAAATAACAAAGACATAAGAAGGAGTTAAGCCGGGGTAGGGGGTCGTTATAATTTTACTGGAAGACCCCACCATTTGAATAGAATGCAAGATATTTTTAAATAAAAA
>CAJDSM010143976.1:70-13640 GCA_903981925.1 Ostrea lurida | reverse complement strand
GGGTATGGGGGTGAGAGAGACTGAGGGAGGGAGGAGGGGGGGGCATTAGAGTTGGGAGTGCTCAAGTGACAATTCATTTTAAAGGTACACTGACAAATGACAATCATTTACATTGTCATGCAGTTTAAAACAAAATCATATAAACTTTATTACGTACCGTACAGTATTTTATACAATATCTAATATAATTGTCTAGGATTTATTTTATTTCCCCTTTACTTCGTGTTAATCTGTTAATTGTCACATTGCAGATATACATGTATTGGCTACCTGTCTGAACAGAATTCATGATAAAAATTATCTTACTAGATCATTCAAAAAGGTTACAAGATTTTACTACAAATCTTTCATGGAAAAAAAAAAAATGAAGTCAGATTACTTACGTTTACATAGCCTTGGTCGTGCTTGTTTTCTGCGTGACATTTTTATACCTCAAATATTGTTAACTCCGAAAACACGAATATTGAAAAACATGCAAAAGAAACGCTTTCATTCTTTAGAAGAAAAAAAATTCGTCTATTTTCGATCCAGTCAAGAAGGAAAAGCGTTTGCACAATTTTCCTCCGAAAGCTTAAGCACAGCATGTGGGATTTTTGCTGTCGACGTCAGAAATAAATATTGAATAGCTCTGTAACTAAAGCACCCCCTGGGGAGAGTCCATTGGGAGTTCGGCGCGCATCGACAGCTGCGCGGCTCGAAGTCCCGCGCGACCCGAGCCGATTGTCGAATCAATACTGGTAATTTCAGCCGCGTTGGCTGGGTGTATGGAACTATAATAAATGATCCGATCCAGCTTTCCTGAGGGAGGCGGTGCATGCTGGCAGTCCCAGCAGGGTTCCTTTCAATCATCGAGTCGTCTCACCTAGGTTAAATTGAAAGTAGAATTACAAAAGAGTGGGAAAAGGGAGTTAATTCTAATTATGTTGCTTGTTCATATTGAATAGGCATAGACATTTTGTCACTATATGAAAATTGCAAAGACTTACTAACACATCATGAATCATTACAAAAAACATAGATATATACGCTAGTTTCAATTTGTATGAACTATCAGAGGATAATTACTTCTAAGTACGAGTTATCAAACACTTTGTACCGAAAATAGAGATCTCGTACAAATTATCAAGAATCCACCAGCCGTTCCGAATTTGCTGAATATGGAAGACGACGAAGAAACGTTTGTTTCCATTGGGACTCCTTTAGAGTTCGTGGATGAAGGTTGTTGAGAAGGGTTTTTCTAAAGACAAGAATTGTATATTATATTCAAATTTGCATACATCATGACTTACAAGGCTTAGTTAACAGCTGGTTAAGGAATTCTATTATCACACGCGTGTAGACTGAAGCATGAAGTCTTATCCTCATTGGTGTACTGTGTAGAAAGAATAATCTTACTATGACCAGGCTACGCTTCAGTCACAATAAGAATCCCCCCTTTATATACTCGAACATGTAGCAGCCAGCGAGTGGACTCTGCTTCGCGTCCGATTTTGACTATTTGAAAACTTCTGCCGGAAAAAATGCATAATTTTGCACTACGATACCTTCTGAATATCACATGCTATTTAATCATACGCAAATCCACTTAACTAGTTTGCAGTAAGACTATATAATTAATGAAGTGCACTATTCCTCTTTCCAAAACATGGCGGTTGGACAATCAATCGTTTTCAAATAGGCAATGATACGGTACACGTGCTTTTCTTGAAAACTCCATATAGACAGCGCGCAATTTATATAGAGCACGCGTGATAATAAATTAAAGATTGACAGGTATTTTACTATAACTTTTCTCATTATTCAGTCTTTGAAGGCCAGTTTTATAAAAAAATCGATTTTGCACGAAGCGGGTATAGGGGGTGGATTCTATCGTATAAACCGGCGTCTGGAGGACAACTTATTATTTTAACGAATAAAACATTCTATCTTTAGGTACTGTGTTAGTACACATGTGGGATTGAGATCCCTCTAGAATGTGTACAGTTAAAAGAAATTTCAGTTTGGAATGATTGTCATTTGATGGGAAGAAACGGATACCTGAAAAAAAAAAAATAAATAAACCCCAAAACATGTGTCAAATGGGTGCCACGATTACACTCTCAACTCGGGTTTCGCAGTGGAGAGAAGTGATTCACTTACCGTTATGCTATCTGGGAACAGAATTAGATTATACTTAATGAAATCAAATTTATCACCAAAATATTAGATGAATGATTTAATAATTTATTTGCTTTAGTTTTTTTTTTTTCCATAATTTTTATATCACTGTGATCCATTTACATAAAACCAGGTTTCCCAGGATCATGAAAACATCTGTTCAGTTTTAACGTCAAATATGAATGTTGCAATTAAAATATTTTGAGAAGTTAGACATTCCAAAATAAATCCTTATTCAATTATTGTTTATCACATTTTTCTAGGTGTCTGCAAATTAAGAGGTTTAAATCAAAGTAATTAACATTTTACAGGTTGATTGAAATTTAGTAGACTTAAGGGATATTAAATAGACAAAGCTTAACAGAATAAAAGTCCTATCATTGATTTTTGCTCATTTCTTTCATCATATTCTATATTGAAAGTGTCCTTTCACAATATGTGGAAGTTTCGTCGTGGAAAGCTAGCAAATAAAGGGAGAAATCCAGGTCTGACATTACCTCCCTTACTTAAAAATTGTTTGAATTTCTATAGTAATGGATATATAAAGGCCTGGCTGAAAAAATAATTTTTGAAATAATTTTTATTGAATTTTAAACAAGAGGATGTTCAAAATATCCGCAGTATTCAGAAGATATTTTCTGAAATAATTTTATGTTTGGCATTTGCCAATATTTTTTAAATATTAGGAAAACCCTCCCAAAATGAACAAAAAATGCCTCTTTTTTTGTCAAACAAATTAGTTTCAAAATATTTACTGGGAGGATTTTTACATCTTGTTGAAACATTCAATAAAATTATTTAAATTTATTTCTTCAGCAGCCTTTCTATATATTACATAGAAATTGAAGCATTTTTTTACAAGTAAGGGACGGTAATTTCAGACCTGATTATTCTCCCTTATTTTGTCTAGCCTTTCCATGGTGAAACTCCCACATATTGTGAAGCACACTTCAATATTAGATATATGAAAACGAAGTGAGAAAAATTCAATGATAGAGTATTTTTTAGCTTGTCTATAATATCCCCCTTAAGTCTAGTTAATTTCATGAATGTCGTGGCGCCGACCATTTACTCCTGAATATGTGTAGACGTGTGTAAAGAAAAGATGTCCATTTTTAGATGAAGTGTTAATCTCTCTCTTTTCCTCCTCCTTCCCCCCCCGACAAAGCCCAAACAACCAAGCAAAATTGTTGTTGTATGAGAGAGTATCGATTACAGCTTCATTCTAAAAATGGACACTTTTCTTACACACGTTCATATCACATATATCAGGAGTTAAATTGGTTCTACGTCACACGACCATCATTTGAAATAGGATAACTGCAGACTTAAGGCGGATGTTATTAGAAGCAAGACTAAAAATAACTCTATCATTGAATTTTTGCTCATTTACTATTGGATATGTATATTTCATATATTGAAGTGTAGCTTCCACAATATGTTGGAATTGAGTGTTCTATCAGTGGAGAAGCTACGCATTCAAAATAAAGGGGAGACTAATTCAGTCCTGAATTAACCTCCCTTAAACATTAAATAATTAATTTTTCTACTGTAATTATATAAAAAGGCCTGCTGAAGAAATAATTTGAATATATGTTTATTGAAATGTTTAAACAAGAATGTTACAAAATTATCATGTATAAGTCTCTGGACCTGAACTCCAATTTTAGTCATTGACAAAAAAAGACGCATTTTTTGATATGCCAGTTTGGAGGGTTTCCTAATACTTTTAAAAAAATTGGCATATATGTCCACACATTAAAAGGTATTTTTCAGCATATCTTAATACATGGGAATATTTTTGAACATTCTTGTTTTAAAATTCAATAAAAATTATTCAAATTATTTTATTCAGCAAGGCCTTGTACGGTAGAATAATCAATTAACATTAGAACACTTTACAATTTTTTTAGGAGATCAGGGAAGGTAATTGCAGACCAATGATTATCTCCCTTATTTGTTTCTAGCTTCCCACGAACGAAAAACTCTCGCACATTATGTTGAAGGGAGCACATTCACACTTTAGGAATAGATCATACTGAAAAGCAATGAATTGAGATAAAAAATTCCAATGATACGGATATTTTATGTAGCTTGTCATTAACTGATCCCCTTATTTAGATCGTATTTAAGTTTAACAACTTCACCTGTATCCATAATTTTAAATTACTTTTTAGTAAATACTCTTTAAATTTGCAGACGACAACTGAAAGAGCTTTTTGAATTTTAAAAAACAATACAATGAAAGTAATGGGAATATTATTTATGGATAATATGTCTAACTCTTCTCCAAGTATCCACTCTTTATATAGGTCGCAAACATTCATATTTTGACTTAAAATACCTGTAAGTTGTTTCTATAACTCTGGTGACCTTGTTTTGTTATGATGATTGTATACACCTATTAAAGTTGTAATATAGAAATTCATGGAACTAAAAAGCAAATATAAATTAATTAAATCCTAATCATTCCATCTAATATTTTGTGTTATAAATTTTGCATTTTCTTTATACATTGTATCTCTAATTTCTTGCCCAGAATAGCAATAAGGTAATGTATATCCCCAAGTCTCCAGCTTGCTCAAACGCTATATTGAGTGAAGAGCAATATGTTTCATATAGTGGGCACCTCATTTTTAGACCACAATCATAGATTTATTGAGATTTACGAGGCAACATAGATTATAAAATCATACTTTTACAATAAAATGTATGGATTTATTTTTATCAATCTGAAAAAGCTAAATAAAAAAGTATGTACATACTATATACGTTTCTATGAGCATCCATCGATGTGACAGTAGCGAAGTTGATACAGCAAATGATTAGCTTCCCAAATCCTAGATAACATTATTGTCTTGAAGCATGGATGGGTGAAGATTCTCGCAAAATGTGATTGTAGATTTACTTGTATGACTCGTGCCCAACAAATTTGTCTCATCATTTGCCACCATTCAGTCATTCTACATTCTGGTGGAATTGCTGACGGTCACAAGTTTCACCCACAAGCTGCGGACTTAATGTTGGTCAATTGGATGATCAACTTTCTGATCACGTTATGCTACCAGCTCATTCATCAGCTCATAGAATATAATAAAACACACCCTGACCAAACAATAATGATAATATTTGAGGCCTTATATATACACATAATATTAAAATATAAAATGAAGATTAAGAAAAAAAACAATTCCAGCGTAAAATTCTTAACGAGATGGAAAAGGATATCGTACACAATCTGCCAAAAAACAAGACAAACAAGCACAAATCAAAATTTGGAATGGCAAAGACTCACACAACAAAAAAAAAAGAAACAAAACAACAAACAGCCACTTAAAAAACAATGACATAAAACAGACGCATCAAAAATCTAAAATTATGCAACCAAGTTAAAAATGACAAAACGAGAAAAAACCAGAAAAGCCGTTATTTTTAGATTTAATATTAATTTGTGGTTCCCAAATTCAGGTAAACAATCAAACGACATAACCGAACCGTTTACCTCCCACAACAAATGCACAACTAACATACAACGTGGACACCAGGAACGTTAGCACCAAGTGTGTGTTGTACTTTTTAATACTCGTTGTAAGCACAAGTTGTATCTCTAACACGGGAGGGATCCCTCCCCAATAACCCCACCTCCCTCACTTACCGAAAGATGTGATACACCCTAACACAAGAATAACACCAAATACACATAAAAGCCCTTAGCCATATCGCTGTTAGATTCGAAGAGTCAGCATTAAATACCAACTCAAGTCGTGAGTTCTCACAGCAACCCGCCAGGCAAGCAAAAACATAACAGAAGAGGACCCTACGAGCGCAGAAGAAACCTCTACAAGAAACGCCGCACAACACACATAAAAACACAGCCCCTTAACCGAATTAATAAGCGGGTGAAACGCAAGAAAAATCAGAATAACCTCCACCACCACCGAATAAAATAACTCACCCGAGCATTCCATTCGCCTTCCTAACTTAGCCTCCAAAGTTAAGTAGACGTAGAGTAAGCTCATATTTCACTTTAACCCTATTCTTGGATTCCCTTCACTTCGATACCTAATTAAAAAAAGTACTCTAACCACTACGCTTTCATCTTTTAAGAATACAACTTGGAATTTACCACCATATACCTCTACATATAAATGTGAACTAATACTCTAATACATGGATAATACCTTTATTTGAATACCTACCTTAGAAACAGCTTATATTACATAGGCTCATAATTACCCAATACATAAATAAGATACCGGAAGAAAAAATAACCTGTCATCTTCATTCAAATTCTATGCATCATCACGCCCGTGGAAAACAACCACTCGAGCAGCAGACTACCATACTAAGCAACGCTAAACTTTCCCAACCACAAATTACTTAAACTAGACAGACACACAGGTAATATATCTAAAAAGTAACAAGACCGCGGAATAAAAATCATCACTAAATAAACAATTCCCACCAAAACAAAAAACCTAAATCAAACCACCAAAACACTATGAAATAACTCCGTATACCAAAACAAAACCCCCAAAACTGCCATTTTCTTTGCGGGGGAAAAACACAACCAAGCCTGATCATTCTTCCTAACACATCGTTTTTTAAAATCTCCAGTCCCAATCATTTATTGCCGACAACCCACAAGTAGACAGGACCCAAATAGCATGCACACAATCTCTTAATAAACTACCTTAAAATAGTACACTAGATCACTCAGCAACTTTATCATTCAATGGACTATAATTGCGAGAGTGGGGATATAGCCCATTCTATAAAAATAGACACAATTCGAGGCACCAATGTGCACAAATATTACAGAAAAACAAGGGCAAATTAATTGTAGTTAGTCACCAAACACCCCTTATGCACGTTTTCTTCCTACTTTACCGTGCAGAAAGATTTACACCCTTTTCACAACTAACCGAGTTCAAACACCCCTATCGGAAAAACACACCGCGCAAGGCAGCACCTAGTCAACTATCCCGCCCCGGACTGCTAACGATATAACCCCGAAACCCCAGAAAATATATGCGATGGTCAGGGATGATATTGCTTACTGTGAACTTCTTAAGGAAGAAAGAACACCCAAGGGGAATTCGGGGCGATTTAAATATTAAATAAAAAAAATAAAAAACCCAAGAGATAGGGAAATTAAGTCATAAACCGCATAACAGCGTCTATAGTAAGATTATTCTTTCTACACAAATTAGACCTACACCCACAGGGAGGGATTAAGACTAATCATGCGTGTTAACAGTCATAACAAACAAGCGTGTGATATAAAAATAGAATTCCCCTTACACCAGCTCGTACACTAAAGCCTTGTTAACAGTCAAAACATCAGATTGTATGACAAAACTATTGAAATAATATACAATTCTTGTCTTTAGAAAACCCTTCTCAACACCTTCAATTCCACGAAACTCTAAAGGAACTACCTAACAAGCCCCAAACCCACACGAATCAAAAGACGAAGTACCCAATGGAACAAACTGAAGCCAAAACAAGAATATTCCCCAGATCGTACAGTAAACTCTAATCAGTACCATAAATACCTATGAAGGCACACATTAACAACATAAATTGTGCGAGTATGCGTTTGTAGTACACCGTTACCCAACGATCTCTAATGTGTCATTTTGCCATTCAAAGAAGAAATATTTACGTGGTATAATTTCAAAAACTCGTACGCAGTAGGAATTGCAATGAAATAGAAATCATCCATATTATGTCAGTAAATAAATAATTGATAACTCCAGAAGTATCATCTATCTCCCGAATTTTCCAAACCTACTTGCCCAGCCAGGACAAGTTCACGAATAAATTCCGATTTATGACTTTAAACCTGGATCAATAGAACACATGAAAAAACTTAACACGCGACTCGAATAGATTACCTGAGGCCAAACATCCCCCAAGAGTCCTACACTGGGCACGGCAGACGCAGGGGGTGCGCTGCTAACTCAGATCCCCTTCTTAAGCTTGTGCGCGTTATCTATATCAATTAACCCTCTAGAGAAAAAAAATGACGACACAAGTCGGAACCTCTAATACTAACTACAATACTTGGGAAAAAGGCGTCGAACAGAAAAACAATCAAATTCTAAAATAATACTACAAAGATATCATGCAATATTTGCGATATTATCCGCCACGTTTCTCAGCTCGAGCAAGCCGAAAAAAACCTGCCTACGTCGAAGGCAAGGTGTGACATTAATGTGCTCAAGCAGTACAAAACAGCAATCTAGGGAAAATGTAAACACACCATACAGGGACACTCGTGACAAGTTCTTATTAGTACTTCATAATCTTATGACAACTTACGAGTGAACACCTCCTTCTGCGAAACCGCAAACTAAAACCAACGATAACTACTCTCCTCATAGAATCTATTGTCTAATAACTCTCACGCAAAAACGTGCAGCGATAGGAATACCGTATGCGTAGTTAAAATTTTCATGCATAAATCATATTGGGTTGGTTATCATGATCTTAGTATTTTTTAACCGGAGTAGATGTCGTTTAAAGTATCAGTCCGATCTTGTAACTGAAAGTTATATAATCAAAATACCATCTTCTTGAACATGTTCAAAATACCTATCAAGTGAAAACAAAATACATCTCAACCAACACAAAAATGTTAAAACGTGCACTGCCTTATTGAAATATTTTAATTGGCATCATCTTTAAGTAGTTACTCTTACGTAGAAATACTTAACAATTACCAAGGGTCACACGCTTTGCTATCAATTAAATAAATAATATATAAAAGTGTTAGAGGGTTAAAAATAAGTAAATCCCTCAAAAAATAAAACTGCCCACTTATAAACTCCTATATGTACTGGCCACGGCATTGTAGAGCCGGACAAACACATTTTGGGACTTTTGTTAGGACTCTTCCTTTCCGAAGAATTATAAAGTTTGTCGCACGCACTCTTATCAGTTTAATAGACTCCCCCAAGGACAGCGACACGACTTTCAGTTGAGTTCCATCTGTTGAGATTGGGATATTGGCAGAGATATATCAACTCCAAATTTAGGGACCATTATAGAAAAAGAAGAATACTATCTCCGAAGTACCCAAGGAACAATAGAAAAACTTTGAGGGTGAGGGGTTCACAGAAACATGACCCTCCTGATCGAGCCGTATAATAGAAATAGAGCAAAGCACAAAACATTAATGGAGCTCTCTACCGTGGCAAGATAGCGCGTATCCTCTCTCCGGCAGGCTTGAGTCCGCTTGTTGCTATCCTAAAGCAATCAAAGTGTCAATAGCGCTTACGAAACGCTGAATGAGTTGGTGTTACAGAACTCAGCAGAAACCCAACTATTGGGATGACATTTCGGAGGGGTTCTACTTAGGTGTCGTTCGTCAGTGTCGTTTCGCAGAAATTTCTACTATTTCATCAGCAGAGGTCTATCAAGCCCTATCGCGTGCTTGTCCCAATGCGGTATTCTGTATACAAGACATCGAGCGTTGATGTTTCGGGCGGCTGAAGTTAACTCGGACCTCCAGAGTGCTCACCTCTCACCACCTCGTATACCTATCACATACAGAGGGCCCAGCCCAACGACGGGCGCTGATAAAAATTCTGACCCCTAGATATCGTGGAATAATATCGAAAAACTTCCGAAATCCGCTCGCTCAAGGGGAAATACGTCGGCAAGTGTACCTTTCGCGAGAGTCCGGCACGCAGCTACCACAAAACAAACTCTTACCGGCCACGAAAATTACGCATGACGGCCACAAGTCGCATTAAATCACACGTCCCATAGTAATAGTCAGAGGAGCTACTAACTCACCCAAGCAAAAAAGGGTTAATAAAACCCGCCTGCAAGCACTATACGTTGGGCTTGCTGCTCTCTACGACACTGCGTGTTTCACCAAAACAAGCTCACTGTCAAAATTAACATCTCCAGGCTTTCACATTATCTCCGCCCCAAGCAAGATCAGACACCATGACCATCAAACAACAAAAATAACCCTTAGAACAATATAGCTCGTTGCTTAAAAGCTGACCATCTCTTCTACCTCAGCCACGCAAGTCAATCCTTAGGAGATCCCACCCATCTGGTCTAATGAATACCGTCACCAGACAACCTTTGGTACATTAAGAATCCTAGAGCAAAATCCCACGCCCACACTATAAGCGAACGCGCAAAGTCCGATCCAAAACCTGTACAGGGACGGGCCCAAAGCCTAATGGCTGAAGATAAATCCGCCACTAGAACTTCAAAATTTTAATACAATCTTGCCTTATCCGAACAGCTGCAATATCCTTTCTCTTTACATATCGGGAGGTTATGAGGACGGAGAGGGTGGAAAGGCAAGACAAACAAACATGGACAAATGCACGAACACGCCTGTGTGTTTCTTTCATTCTCTTCGAATCACACCAAACATAACCAAACAGTCCTACAAATTTCACCTAGATAATAAATATTTTTTTCCTTCGCTCCCTATCTGCAAACACTACCGAATAGACCCAAGGTAGGCCCATCGGGACTGAAGTTACACAAAACCAAGCGAGGATATGCGTTAGTTTCACGTAATTATGATAGACAACACGTCCGATCAAACTATTGTTTTAATTTCAAATTTGTACAACATGAATTTTTCATGAATGTCGAGTAGCTTCCCTCATAACATTATATTATAAATGCTGGGGATTCTAATAAATAGTATGAATACAATTCATCTTGACTGGCCTTGTATGTGTAACAAAAGATGTCTCTCACGCAATAAGCCTATTCAGAACACCTCCACCTTTGCAATTCGCTACCGGGTCAGTTTCGCTCGAAACACCCCGAAGTAATTAATACATACGTGTGAACAACACCAATACGGGCAGGAGGACGGTCTACCACAGTAAATCGGTATAGGGGTAAACAGAAGTATAAAGCCCCGCCTATGAATGAATAAGAGATCCGTGCGATAATACTAACGAGATTCTGTGTTCTAAATCTTTTTCCATGATAAGAGTTAATGTAGTTAATTCATTTTGTTAGTTGTGCTCTCGTACTTAAAAAATAATCATGCCCTCTAAGTCACGTGGGCTATTACAGCCTTGTCATGTAACACTTTTTTTGTTGATATATCTTCCGAAGGTTGACTGGTATTTCGATGTGCTGTAAGTTTGTATATATGCCGACTCAAATGATTAAACAGCGGAATTAAATTCAATAGTGAGCAAAAGTTGGCGTAAGGTAATGCGAAACGTCAACAGAGTATAGCCAAGTTTGCAAGCGGAGAGATGGCAAAGAGCTAATAGTACGGTCCTTTATCTGAGTGGTGCATATGTGTCCGATCTCAGCGAGTATCAAACCTCATGATATAACTGGGGTTCAAAAGGATACAGACTGAACCCAACTGACGCGAAAATTAAACACGACAGAAAACAAAGGTAATAAAGTGAGGAAATAAAACCCTCCAAAATCCTGAAACAAAATTAATTTAATGTATCTCATATTTATGGTACTTATAACAATTCAATTCATAGTACTGTCGATATCACTTGGCACCACATGACCCGCCATTTTGACTTTTTATCTGCCTCTCGTCGCACAAATCTTCCCTGTTTACGCTAACTAAAAGTTTATCAAACTATCGATGTTATGTCTTTTATAAAAAAATACATGTCTTAACTACGAATTTCATCCACACTTGTGAT
This sequence comes from Ostrea lurida, assembly GCA_903981925.1. Taxonomy (NCBI): domain Eukaryota; kingdom Metazoa; phylum Mollusca; class Bivalvia; order Ostreida; family Ostreidae; genus Ostrea; species Ostrea lurida. The sequence continues at coordinate 1,809 of CAJDSM010143976.1, read as the reverse complement.
CTCTCTCTACGAATGTAAGGAACGTCGTGGACTCCTCGTACATTTGTCAGCTGTCTACCTTTTAAAAGAGTGAATTGTTCACAGTCCTTGCCAGTCCCGACTCACCTACAAAACGTTATGCTGCCTAACGTGACAACTCATGAGTCCCCACCCCTTCCTATCCTCCCTATCATTCCCATACTCAGTTCTCGTCCTCAATCCATCCCTCCTTCATATAGTACAACCTCCCTTATTATTCCATCCTAGGTCGTCTTGCGCCCCAACCTACCTCCCCCCTCTCCCCCTAAGCCTCTAAATATAGATCACTTAATATGTCACGGGTTTTAAAAATAAATGTGAATATGGTGACTATCCGTTTAAAATGTGTGTGTAAGCTTTATTTGTAGGCTTATTACTCACAGTAGACTCTTATGCGTTCGCATTAATAATAAGCCTTTATATAGATACAGCCGATGAGACCCAAAACCAAAGAACCTGACCCAAAATAACAGGTGTTGAGATATATATAACATTAATATGAAAATATTCATCGTTTCGTAGTCAATTTAGACACTGACTATAGAGACTGATATATAATACATTTCAAGAACCATTTATGGTGCGGCGTTGAATATTTAGATTTTGAGATGATATATTTGAAATAGAAATCCATTTTTTATTATTGGTGATCATAAATTTCATATTTGGTCATCCATAGGGGGAGTAGTGAAATGATATTTATAGTAAAGAGGTATATTTGACTCTTAACTCGAAGGGGACCTGCAGAACAACAAATAGTAAAAAGACTGAAGGGCTCATCATATTAAACCGTTCAAACTCTTCCTTTGCGCTCGCACACAACACACGAGTATTCCCTCAAAGAAACGTATCGTTATATGTTTTCTATTGTTGCTCTAAAAGAGAACCACACTAGTGCATCAACATGTAAGCATTCACCCCCATTATCCCACAAGGACCGTGCCACTTCAATGATCTATCCCCCACTATCCATCTTTCTACATAGCCCATTACCAAACGGAGTGTGGGGCTTGGATATTGTTATTACAGAATCTGAAAAATTTAATAAAGTTATACCTTTCATTTATAATAGGATGCATTTTAATAAAGTTGTTCTAATTTATGGAGCCACATTGCTAGTAACAACTCAAAGTGGCTGAGCTGGGATGGTAACTAGAGTCTTTTTGTCTAGTTGAGAATCGCGACTTCACTTGGCTGATCTACCTCAAAGTATGAGACTCAGCATAACACAATTGAAACATGCTCATTCAGGATACTAGAATTAGAATATAAAATGCTATATGATCTGCAAACAAATGAAGAAACCCCTCGTCTATCACCCCAATTGTTGTTTTAAATAAATTTGTCCGATAGATTAAGAATTATAATTTGATATTTTACATTTCGAAAGACGTTGTCGACACAAAAATTATTTACTACCATTGCTCCACACAATAGTAAAATTTTTTTAGCAATTGACACGTGATCTCATGTTTTTACCACGTATTTTTCATGCATTAACTTTTGAAGGATGAAAACTCTCATTATACATTTGATATAAAAAATGGACTGAACCAGTTTTTCAGCTCTGCTTAGTTTCATAATATATCGTTAGAACCTATTTGAGATTTCACATCCGTTATGATCTGTCACCACCCACCAATGTCCCTGTCGAGTTCTATATTTAAATATACTAGAGCATTATTTCAAAGGCTCTCCTTTTATTTGGCCAGAAGCTACTT